>JADRCD010218611.1:0-14563 GCA_019843815.1 Montemys delectorum
TTTAGACAGTTTTTTCAATGATACTATTATTACCTTCTTAGACTAATTCTTCTTGTCAGGTGTGATGTACACACTGGTAGTTAAAGGACAACCCAGGCCACATAGCAAGAACTTTCCTGAAAATATATATGGTAGTTCTTATTCTTATCTTTTTGTTTTCTTTGATTTTGTTTGCATTGTCTTTTTGTTTGTTTTGTTCTTTTGTTTTTCGCCCAGTGTCTTAAACTGAATGCTTAGGTGATCAGTTTTCAGCATTTACCATAAGTAACATAAGCATTTCTGATTTAATTTATGTCACAATACAATTGTAGGTATGTCTGCAAAGTTAGCATATGCTGAGTTTCTCAGAATATTCTCTTAGTAATAGACATTTTACAAATTCCATGTGATGGATTCTCCTCACCTTCCTCCTTCTCTTCTTTCCCCTTTCCTCATGTTAGTGATTAAACCCAGATCCTAATGTGTGCTAGGTGAGTACTTATGTATGCTAAGTGAGCACTCACCATTGAAATATACCCCTAGCCTGTTATTCACTCCAAGGGTTCAACACAATTTATTCTTGTATGACTACTATGTACCAGGGTCTTTTCTAGCACTCTAATATATTCAGTGAGAATAAATACACAGCCATGAGCTGCTGGGATCTATCTGTAGCTCCTTAGTTCATGGAGTCTTTAGTAGAATCTTCTTTCATGTCTCTGACCAGAGTTGTTTTCTAGCCCCTGATAGAAGCTTATCTACATAGCCAATCCAGACAAACGATCATTGATGTTCCAGAAATGACTGTCAACTAGTGATTTGGTGGTAGACTTGACCACAGTATGTATAGTATTTCCAGTGGTCAATAGCACACGTTATTGGTTTTTCTTATCTTCCTTGAATGCTCACCAAGACTCTTGGTGTTACCTGTCAAAGGGGTTCCTCAAAATCCTACATGTATTTCAGAACAAACTGAAACAAACTAAGACACCCATGGTTGTTACATTTCACCAAGGGAGACAATGAACAGTGGCTACAACAACTAACTCATATGTACTTTTAATTTTCTTAATCCCAATGAAATTAAACATTCATGTTTTTATTTCTCATTTTTCCTCAGTCTTTTCCCCTCGTTTGGAAGGATTAGTTGTTCAATCCTTGTTTACTAAAGCAAACAAGCAAGCAAGCAAACAAACAAAACCTACAAAAGTTTGAGTAGACTTTAAAAAAATTAGTTTCTAGAAGTTTAAAAAAATTCTAAATAGCTTGTAGGTGAATAATCTGTGTCAGATTTTTTTTTTGTCTTTAAATAAAATAAACACATTTATTTCAATTGTCCATTGGACTATTCTACCACCTACCATCTGTGGGTCTGGCATTGCCTTTTGTTAGTTTTAACTGAATTTTATACCTTTCTTTCTTTCTTTCTTTCTTTCTTTCTTTCTTTCTTTCTTTCTTTCTTTCTTTCTCTTTATTGGATATTTTCTTTATTTACATTTCAAATATTTTTCCCTTTCCAGGTCTCCCCTTCAGAAACCCCATATCCCATCCCTCCTGCTTCTATGAGGGTGCTCTCCCACCCACCCACTCTCATCCTCCTGCCCTGGAATTCCCCTACACTGGGGCATCGAACACCCTCAGGTCCAAGGGCTTCTCCTGCCACAAGGCCATCCTCTGCCACATATGTGGTCAGCATCATGGGTCCCTCCATGTGTATTCTTTGGTTGGTGGTCCAGTCCCCAGGAGCTCCGAGTGGTCTGGCCTGTTGACATTGTTGCTCCCTCCATTGGACTGCAAACCCCCTCAGCTCCTTCAATCCCTCCTCTAACTTCTCCATAGGAGACCTCTAAGCTCAGTCTATTGATTGGCTTCGAGCTTCTGCCTCTGTATTTGTCAGACTCTGGTAGAGCCTCTCAGAAGAAAGCCATATCAGGCTTCCATCAGCAAGCACTTCCTGACATCCACAATAATGTCTGGGTTTGGTGACTGTATGTGGGATGGATCTCCAGGTGGGACAATCTCTGCATGGCCTTTCCTTCAGTCTCTGCTCCACACTTTGTCTGCACATTTCCTCCTGTGAGTAATTTGTTCTCCCTTCCAGGAAGCACTGAAGCATCCACATTTTGGTTTTCCTTCTTCTTAGGCTTCATATATGGTCTATGAAATGAATCTTGGGTATTCCGAACTTTTGGGCTAATATCCACTTATCAGTGAGTGCATACTGTGTTTGTTCATTTTTGACTGAGTCACCTCACTAAGGATGATAGGTTTAGTGCTGTGCCCTGGACCACCTGCTGCCCGACCCTATTTGCCCTTGGGGGTTGGAGGTGAAGTGGCCAGAAACAGACTGGGAGCAGGTGAGAAACGCTGCAAGCTCATTTAATACCCTCCATCCATTGGTCCCAAGAAAGCATCTCTTCTACACAGCAGTTCCCAGCTGTCTGGCATGGTCTGCACTAGCAATCTTTGGTCTCTCAGGCAGTCCTCAATTAGGTCCTCCGGAGAAGAAGCCTTTGTAGCTACAGGCCCCCTGGTGTTTATGCAGAAGTGGCCTTCCTGATCCTTCTACATAGATTGATTTCTCATGTTTTGGGGAGTTTTCTTATTGCGAATTTATGTGCCACAGGGACTAAGTAAGCTCTTTTCTCTCAGAGCACAGTTCATTTTAAAATGCTGGCTAAAGCCTGTGGGGCTGGCAGGGAGGAAGGGGCATGATTTCAGACCCATTTCAGATCAGGTTTCCAGACAGAATTCTCAGAAGAGACAAATATCTCATTTTGCTGCCATGACAAATAAAAGATCAGGCATTCTTCACTATTGCCCATTATGATGCCATTTAAACCTCCTACTTCTCTCTACCTGTGGTGTCAGCTCCCAGGGATTTTAACTTTTTATGGGAGTCTCTGTTCCAACTTCCGACTGCTGTAGCTAGTTTGTCCTTGTCATTTATTCATACAGCCTCTGGTCAACAGGAAGCAAGGGCTCCAGAGACTTGCGGACATCCCCATGGTGATTTCCTGCATCAGGATGTATTTTTGCCACACCTCTCTTGAATCTACTTCTTCCTGTTTGGAGAATTGCAGTCGATTTCTCATAGTTTTTTCCTTGCCACAGAGTCTGTGAAGTCACACAGGTGATTTCTGTTTCTTTTTCTTTCTGTCTCTTCTCTTCTCTGCCAAATACATCCAGTAGTCTAAATTATCTCCCCGTCCACCAGGATTTTCCATGGTACTATGTCATACGCTACAAAGGAGATGTTTTTCCTTTTCTTTTTTTTAAGAAACTTTTTATTAGGTCTTTGTGAATTTTACATCATGTACCCTAATTCCACTCCCCTCCCTCTCCCCTTGTACACCCTCCACCTGTAACCTCCTCACCTCCAACACAGAGAACAAATCTCATTGTGGAAGCTGTAATGTGTCACAGTGTGTCCCACAGTATACCCTTTTGTCCACAGTTTGCTTGCACATGTTAAGTGCAATGACTTGGTCTGGTCAGAGGCCTCGGGCTTCTGTTATTTTATCAATACTGGAACCTCCCTGGAACTCCTCTTGGATAACCTGTTGTTGCCCTGTGTCTTTTCAGGATATAGTTGATATTCCTAAATCTCATGGCAGCTGTCTATTCTTCCATTCTGGCCTTTCCTGGACTTGCCTTTGGACATTTCTCTCCCCTTCCCCCTCCCAGTTTTAGTCTTTGAAAATCATATGCCCCTGATTCTGCCCATACTGTGTGGAATACCCTTTTGTTTCTTGGCAGGGCATGGCCTATGCTTCCCTTTTATATGTAAGCAAAATCCTTCACACATTTTGATCTGAACAAAAATCATGTCAGAGAGATAATTGCCAACAATTTTTTTTGTTTGTTTTTGTTTTTTCAAGACAGGGTTTCTCTGTGCAGCCCTGGCTGTCCTGGAACTCACTTTGTAGGCTAGGCTAGCCTCAAACTCAGAAATCTGCCTTCCTCTGCCTCCCAAGTGCTGGGATTAAAAGCATGCGCCACCACTGCCCGGCCACTGCCAATAATTAAGGAGCACATTTTGGGATTTTTCAGTTGACATTACTCAAATACTATTTTGTGATATGAATTTTATTAATGTTTTACAGATCTCCACTGTTTAGAAAATTTGAAAATTTAAAACATATGTGATTCTTTTGGGAATGATTTTGTATAAGTGGAAGGTAAAAATGTAAACTTTATTATGCAATATTGTCCATTGACAAGCGAATAATACTCTGTCTTGAAGCTCAAAAGCAAATCACCTTTTTCAAAAGATTTTTCATGGTAGTTTAGTAACATTCCATTGAATTCTTGTACACAAAATAAAAAAATTAAACATTCATTTTGTATCTTAAGCTTAATTTATAACACATTCCTTAAGTACTATAAAATTTATCACTTACTTTAATTATTTTTCCCAGGAGACATAATAACCTAATAATTTTGAGATGTTGATTCAAGGATATTATTTTTCAAGCCTTATTGGTATTTTTAAACACGTTTTTCTGTATGGGGAAGTTAAATGAATTAAAAACAAAAGCTAATGCTTATTTAAAAGGAAACAAAAAGCAGGATTTTCCTTTAAGTGAGATTTTGTTGCCGGTAACTGATTTACCCCTCAGCCCAACAGAATGGACTAGAACATATGTAGCAGTGGAAGGGATGTTGATAATCATGTGAGAACATTCCCTATTATCTAAACTTTTTAATCCCCACTACTTTGTCATAAATTTACTGAACGATATTATTCTGTGGCAGAGGCTGATAAGTATTCTCTATTTACCATTGCACTAGTATTTTTGTATTCTTTCTTGTTAGATGTTTTCTTTATTTACATTGCAAATTTTATCCCCTCCGAAAACCCTCCTATCCTATGTCCCTCTGTCCCTCTCCCTGCTCACTAACCTACCTCACTAATGCTCCTGGCATTTCCCTAGACTGGGGCATCAAGCCTTACCAGGCCAAAGGCCTCTCCTCTCATGGATGTCCCACAAGGCCATACTCTGCTACATATGTGGCTGGAGCTATGGGTCCCTCCATGCGTATTCTTTGGTTGGTGATTTAGACCCTGCGAACTCTGGGGGTACTAGATGGTTCATATTGTTGTTCCTCCTATGGGGCTGCAAACCCCTTCAGCTCCTTGGGTTCTTTCTCTAGCTCCTCCATTGGGGACTTTGTACTCAGAAGTAAACATACTTCTATATTAGTCAGGCATTGGCAGAGCCTCTCAGGAGTCAGGTATATCAGGCTCCTGTCAGTAAGCACTTGCTGGTATCCACAACAGTGTCTGGGTTGAGTAATAGTATATTGTATGGATCCTTAGGTGAGACAGTCATTGGATGGCCTTTCATTCATTTCTGCCTCAAACCTTGTCTCTGCAACTCCTTTCATGGGTATTTTGTTACCCCTTATAAGAAGGACCAAAGTATCCACACTGTGGTCTTCCTTCTTGAGCTTCATGTGGTCTGTGAATTATATCTTGGCTGTTTTGAACTTCTGGGCTAATATCCACTTATCAGTGAGTGTATGCCATGTGTGATCTTTTGTGATTGGATTACCTCATTCAGGATGATATTCTCTAGTTCCACTCATTTCCTAAGAACTTCATGAATTCATCATTTTTAATAGCCAAGTAGTATTCTATTATGTAAATGTACCATATTTTCTGTATCCATTCCTCTGGTGAAGGACATCTGGGTTCTTTCCAGCTTCTGGCTATTATAAATAAGGCTGCTATGAACATAGTGGAGCATGTGTCCTTATTGCATGTTGGAGCATCTTTGTGTATAAGCCCAGAAGTGGTATACCTTGGGTCCTCAGGTAGTACTATGTCCAATTTTCTGAGGAACCAGCAAACTGATTTCCAGAGTGGTTGTACCAGTTTGTAATATTGTTAGAAATAATACCACTCCCTGTACCCAGTTGTAGCTATGCAACTGAATTCTCTTTGCTGGATGCCTTGATAGCTACCTACATATTGCATCTATCTTTTAGACCAAAAACTGATATCAGGAACAATGTTTACAGAATTCTGGTTGTGCTGTCCATTGGGGCATGTTCTTGTCCTTCATCTCTTCTCCTTTCAAGAATTAGGAAAAAAGCTGGAATGTTCCAGAGGAGACTCCAATCATGTAGACTAGGGTAGACCCTAAAGGGACAGAAAAATGAGAAAGAAAGGTCTGGGGTTTGGGAGACCTTATGAAATCAGACTAATTCTACTTAATTGGCTACTGAAAAGAAAATGATGGAAGGGGGAGGTGTTGGGTGAAGTTATATAGAGAAATATTAGTTGGATATGAACATATTTTACTATATACATACATTTAAACCTTTCAATTATATTTATATTAATTCATTGAGAATTTCATTCACTGTGTTTTGATTCTACTCATTTCTCTGTTTCTCCCGCATTCACTCTCACTTCCTGACTCCCTAACCTTGGGTTGCCTTTGTTTTCTCCTGTTGAGTCTGTTTGTATTTCCCAGGTACTTTTGGGAGTGGGGCCAGAACAGGGATGAAGAAATAGCTCAGCCATTAGGGGATTAGAGGTTCATAACCACAAAGAAAAGATTGTGTACTAGATATTTATTTTTGATATTTTGAGACCATGTTTCATGTAAGTGAGGATATTCTTGAACTTGCTGTGTAGCGGAAGATGACCTTGAACTTCAGATCCCTCTGTCTCTTACAGTTGCCAGTATTATAACAATGTGCCACAGTGCTCAATTTTGTATTTTACATTTTACTAAAGTTATTGAATATCTTGTTCAAAAATATTAAAATTAGAGTAAAAAACATGCATCACAATCACTGTTAAATGTATTAAAAGCACTATAGAGCTATGGCTCTGGATTTAAGTATGCAGCTTACATATTATGGCATAATGCTATTATATTCTCCTTCCTAGCATTAGGATTTTTTTTCTTAAACTTTCTCGAGTCACAGGTTCTGGATTACCAGGTACTTTGCACTGGGATGTTAAATCACTGGCAATTAGAATCTATTTGCATGGCATACTCTGGGCTGGGCTTCATTTAAAGACAATAAACCTGCTTTATGATGGAATCTTTTACACTTACCATCTGCCTCTTATTTAAGCTTCACTTATTCCAAATGGCAAGATAAATTCTCCTTAGAGGGTGTTATATATGTGTTCTGAAAGACCATGTTTAACATGCTGTGTAATATATCTCTTCTATATTGACAATTTAATGAAATGAAAAAACTCATAAAGTTCTGTCTCTTAAGAAACAGGGAACAAAGCATGTCTAAGAACCCCCCTCCTCCATCTCCTTTTACCATTTTGGGTTTCTATGGCCTCATGTTTACTAGACAAGAACTTTACCTCTGAGAAATAGCCCCATCTTCAAGCATCTCATTATCTCCTTCTATGTTTTGTGGATTAAACCTGTGGCCTCATGATTACTTGGCAAGAACTTTACCTGTGAGCTATATCCCCAGCTTTAAGCATTTTGATTTTGGAATATTCCACTTGCAGTTTTTGGGACTCCATTATGCTGACTATGGCCAGCAATGCTCATTAGTTCTCAGTTGTCTTCTTATTCATTTTTTTTTTTTTTTGCATGTGATCATTGCTGATCGTTACTGCTTCCTCTTTGGGGACAGTTTCTGGCATTATTGAGACTGTGTGACTTATTCCAGTTCTGTATGTATGCTGCATTTATGCAGACAGAAGATGGTATAAGTGCACATTTTATACATTTAGCAGGACAGAATGTTCACACAAGTCAACCTTCTTTATATTATAATTAGTTCCAAGTGATTCCATCCTACATTGCAGTTTTATGATAAATTTCTATGTCATTTAGGAATAGTATAGTGAACACTTACTGGCTCAGTTTCTGTGAATGCATTATAATTTTTCTTCGGTTTTAGATACTCAGCTACTGCATGCTGACCAAGGAGAGTTCTGTTAGCTGCTTCTCCCCTGACCTTGTTTGAAACATCCTTATATTCTGCTGATAACATGCTGCATTTCTTTCCTGAAAGTCGACATGGGATTGATGGTGCTCTGCCTCTCCTTGATCCCTTTGACACAAGAAAACCTGAATGAACTCTGATGATGAGAAGAAGGCATGTTGAGTTCCACTTTTTTTTAAGTTATAAATTTAGTTATTTATTGTATTCTATTTTTCTTTTTTAAAAAATTTATCTTTATTCCCTTTACAACCCAATGTCAGTCCTTCCTCTCCTCCAAGGAACCCTTCATGCAAGTGCTCTCCCCATTCTACCTTCCCCTTCTCTTTTGAGATGGGGAAGACCCCCTCTGGGTGTCACTGTCCCATTAAACCCCCTTTCTTGCACATCAAGTTGCTGTGAGTATCCTCTCCCACAGAGACCAGACAAGCTGATCCATTTAGGGTCATTGGATCCACAGGCAGGCAGTCAAGAAGGCAACAGGCTCAGGGACAGTCCTGCTCCAGTTGCTGGAGGACCTGCATGAAGACCAAGCTGCACAACTGCTACATATGTGCAGGGCTTCTAGGTCTCTGGGAGTCACCAAAGGTCTAGGTTAACTAACTCTGTCTTCCTCTGGAGTTCTTGTCCTCTTCAGGTCTCTCAATCCTTCTTCCAATTCTTACTTAAGACTCCCAGAGCTCCATTTAATATTTGTGTGTGAGTCTCTGCATCTCTTTCCATTGGCTGCTGGGTTGATACTCTCAGAGGAAGTTTTGCTAGTTTCAAGTCTGCAAGCATAACAGTATCATTATTACTGTAAGGGATTGGTTCTTGCACATGGGATGGGTCTCAATTTTGGGGCAGTCATTGGTTGGCCATTCCTTCAGTCTCTGCTCTATCTCTGTCTCTGTGTATCTTATAGGCAAGACATATTTTGGGTCAAAGGTATTGTGGGTGGGTTGCTGTCCTTATCTTTCCATTGAGAGTCCTGCCTGGCTACAGGAAGTGTCCACTTCAGGATCTATATGCCCCACTGGTAGGAGTTTCAGAGTTTCAGTTAGAGTCACCCCCACAGACCTTCTGGGGCCTCCCTCTCCCAGGTCTCTGGCATATCCTGGAGAGAGCCCCCTACCACTGCTGATCTCCCTCCTCTCTCCCCTGCTATCCCTGCATATGATCTTTCTTGCTGCCCCACTTACCTCCCCATCCCCTCTTCCACTCAGTTCCCTCCTTCGATCTATCTCTAATATTTATTTTGTTTCCCCTTCTGAGAAAAATTCAACCATCCTCTCTTGGGCCCTCCTTGTTATTTTGTTTCTCTGTGTCTGTTGATTATAGCATGGTTATAGTTTGTGGCCAATATCCACTTATAAATGAGTACAAACCATACTTGTTCTTTGAGTTTGGGTTACCTCACTCAAGATGATATTTTCTAGTTCCATCTGTTTGCCTGCAAAATTCATGATGCCTTCCTTTTTAATAGCTCAACAATATTACATTGTGTAAATGAACCACATTTGTTGTATCCATTCTTCAGCTGAGGGACATCAATCAGGGTTTTTCTCTAATTTTTGGCTATACAAATAATGCTTCTATGAACATAGTGGAGTAAGTGCCCCTGTGGTATGGTGAGACATCCATTTGGTCTTCAGCTAGAACTATTAATAATTTTCTCAGGAACTGGATTGATTTTCAGAGTGGATGTACAAGTTTGCAATCCTACCAGCAATGGAGGGGTGTTCCTCTTTCTCCACATCCTTGCCAGCATCTGCTGTCACTTGACTTTTTGATCTTAGCCTTTCTGATGAGTGTAAGGTAGAAACTCAGGATCATTTTGATTTGCATTTCTATGATGATGAAGGAGTTGAACATTTCTTTAAGTACATCTTGGTCATTCAGTATTCCTCTGTTGAAAATTCTCTGTTTAGCTCTGTAACCCATTTTTTAATTATGTTTATTTTTTTTGAGTCTAACTTCTTGAGTTCTTTATATATTTTGGATGCTAGACCTCTGTCAGATATAAGATTAGTAAAGAACTTTTCCCAATTTGTAAGTTTTTGATGTGTCCTGTTGACTGTATCCTTTGCCTTAAGGAGGTTTCATTTGTCAGTTGTTAATCTTAGAGCCTGAGTCATTGATGTTCAGGAAATTTTCCCCTATGCCAATGAGTTCAAAGCTATTTTCTACTTACTCTTCTATTAGATTTAATGTATCTGGTTTTAGAGGTCCTTGATCTGCTTGGACTTGAACTTTGTACAAGCTGATAAATATGGATCAATTTGCATTCTTCTACATGCAGACTACTAGTTAGACCAGCACCATTTATTGAAGATGCTTTCTTTTTTCCTCTGTTTGAGTTTGGCTTCTTTGTCAAAGATCAAGTACCCATAGGTGTGTGGTTTTCTTGCTGGGTCTTTGATTCTATTCCACTTATGAAGCTGTCTGTCTCTGTACCAATACCATTCGGTTTTTATCACTATTGCTCTGTATTAGATTTTATGGTCTGGGATGGTGGGATGGTGGTTTCTCCAGTTCTTTTTTTTTTTTTTTAATTTCTTTTTTTTTCGTTTTTCCTTTTTATTGGGTACTTTATTTACATTTCAAATGTTTTCCCCTTTCCAGGTCTCCCCATTCAGAACCCCCCAATCCCATCTTCCCCCTCCCTGCCTCTATGGGGGTGTTTCCTCACTCACCCACTCCCATCTTTGCACCCCCTCTGGCATTCCTCTGCATTAGGGAATAGAAACCCTCAGGCCCAAAGGCCTTTCCTCCTATTGATGTCCAACAAGGCCATCCTTTGCCACATATGTGGCCAGTGTCATGGGTCCCTCATTCTTTGGTTGGTTGTCCAGTCCCCTGGAGCTCCAGGGGGATCTGGCCTGTTGACACTACTGTTTCCTCCATGGGGCTGCAGACTCCCTCAGCTCTTTCAGTCCCTTCTCTAACTCCCCTATACGAGAACTTTGAGCTCAGACCAATGCTTGTCTTCGAGTTTCTGCCTCTGTATTTGTCAAGCTTTGGTAGAGCCTCTCAGAAGACAGCCATATCAGACTTCCATCAGCAAGCACTTCCTGGCATCCACAATAATGTCCAGGTTTGGTGGCTGTATATGAGATGGATCCCTTTCCTTCAGTCTCTGCTCCACACTTCATCTCCATATTTCCTCCTGTGAGTAATTTGTTCACCCTTCCAGGAAGCACTGAAGCATCCACATTTTGATTTTCCTTCTTCTTAGGCTTCATATGGTCTGTGAATTGAATTTTGGGTATTCCGAACTTTTTGGCTAATATCCACTTATCAGTGAGTATATACCATGTGTGTGCTTTTGTGACTGAGTTACCTCACTCAGAATGATATTTTCAAGTTCCATCCATTTGCCTGTGAATTTCATGAAGTCATTGTTTTTAATACCTGAGTAGTATTCCGTTGTGTAAATGTACCACATTTTCTATATCCATTCCTCTGTTGAGGGACATCTGGGTTGTTTCCAGCTTCTGGCTATTATAAATATGGCTGAGAAGTTATTTTATTGCTGAGAAATATTTTAGCTATCCTGGTTCTTTTTTTTTCCATATTAAGTTAGGAATTGTTCTTTCCATGTCTGTGAAGAATTTTGTTGGAATTTTGATGGGGATTGCATTGAATTGGTAGATTGCTTTTGGTAAGGTGGCTTTTTTTTTCTTTTACAATTTCAATATTTTTGCTTTAATAACTTCTAAAATGTTTGATTTGCCATATAATACTCACATTTGAAGACTGAATATAAATCTTGAAAGAATCATAATTTAGACTTTTATATTCTCCTATTACAAATGCCAATATGCAATCTTTCACTAATTATGGCTTTTCAACCTTTACATAACATATGTATACATATTTACATATACACACATGTATATATGTGTATGTATTATGCCTTATTTAATATTTAGTTTCCTTACATTCTTTTAATTCAATATTTTAGTTATTTATATTTCAAATGTTCCATTTCCTGGTCCCCCTGAAGCCTCCTATCCCATCCCCTTCCCCCTGCTTCTATGAGGGTGTTCTCCCCCACCTACTCCCACCTCCCTGCCCTCCCATTCCCTACACTGGGGTGTTGAGCCTTCACAGGACCGAGGACATCTTCTCCCATTGATGCCCAACAAAGCCAAGATAGCCCTTTTTACTTTGTCAATCCTACCAATCCATGAACTTGGGAGATCTTTCCATCTTCTGAGGTCTTCTTTGATTTCATTCTTCAGTGACTTGACATTCCTTTACAGATCTTTCCCTTGCTTGGTTAGAGTTACACCAATATATTTTATATTATTTGTGGCTATTATGAAGGGTGTTGTTTCACTAATTTCTTTCTCAGTCCATTTATTACTTATATAAAGGAAGACCACTGATTTGTTTGAGTTAATTTTATATCCAGACACTTTGCGGAATCCGTTTATCAGCTGTAAGAGTTCTCTGGTAGAGTTGTTGGGGTGGCTTATGTATACTATCATATCATATGCAAATAGTGATACATTGACTTCTCTCTTTCCAATATTTCTCCCTTTGATCTCCTTTATTTGTTTAATTGATTGAACTAGAACTTCAAGAATTATATTGGATAAATAGAGAGAGAGTAGGCAGCCTTGTGCTGTCCCTGATTTTAGTGGGATTGCTTCAAGTTTCTGTTCATTTAATTTGATGTTGGCTATTGGTTTGCTGTAGATTGCTTGTATTATCTTTATGTATGTTTCATGAATTCCTGATCTCTCAAGACTTTTAACGTGCTGTATTTTGTCAAAGATTTTTTAGCATCTGATGTGATGATCATGTGATATTTTTCTTTGAGTTTGTTTATATAATGAATTACATTGATGGATTTTCATATATTGAACAATCCCTGCATCTCTGAGGTGAAGCCTACTTGATCATGATGAATGGTGTTTTTGATGTGTTCTTGGATTTGGGTTTCAAGAATTTTATTGAGAATTTTTGCATCAATCACAAGCAAAATTGGTCTGATAATGTCTTTATTGAGTCTTTGTGCGGTTTAGGTATCACTTTGAATGTCCTCATAGAATGAGTGTGTCAATGTTCCTTCTTCTTTTATTTTGTGGAATAGTTTGAGTAGTATTGATATTGGCTATTCTTTGAAAGTATGGTCTAATTCTGCACTAAAACTATCTGTCCCAAGGCTTTTTTTTTTTTTTTTTGGTGGTGGTGGGGGGGGTTGGGAGAATTTTAATAACTGCTCCTATTTCCTTAGGGGTTATAGGACTATTTAGATAGTTTACCTGATTTTGACTTAGCTTTGATAATTGATATTTGTCTACAAAATCATCCATTTCATTTAGATTTTTGTGGGGTAAAGGCTTTTGAAGTATGACCTAATGATTCTTTGAATTTCCTCAGTATCTGTTGTTATGTCTCCTCATTCATTTTTGATTTTGTTAATTTTGGTACTGTCTTTCTGTCTTTTAGTTAGTTTGGCTAAGAGTTTGTCTATCCTGTTGATTTTCTCAAAGAACCAGCTCTTAGTTTTGTTGATTGTATTGTTATCTTTGTTTCTAATTGATTGATTTGATTGAGATTAATTATTTTCTGTCTTCTACTCCTCTTGGAAATGTTTGCTTCTTATTTTGTTTTCTAGAGCCTTCAGATATACTTTTAATTTGATAGTAGGAGAAAGATCAAAAGGTGGACATTTCATTCCTTCTTAAAAGGGGGAACCAAATACCCATGGAAGGAGTGGCAGAGATTAACTTAGGAGCAGAGACAGAAGGAAGAACAAGCCAGCCTAAAAATAGCTATCTTCTGAGAGGCTGACAATACCTGACTAATACAAATGTAGAGGCTCACAGCCATTCACTGAACTGAGTACACGGTCCCCAATGAAGGAGTTAGAGAAAGGATTTATGGAGCTGAAGGGTTTGTAGCCCCTTAGGACAAACAACAATATGAACTAACTAGTACCCTCAGAGCTCCCAGGGACCCAATTACCATCCAAGGGCTATACATGGTGGGACTGATTGTTTTGACAGCATGTGTATAGTAGAGAATTGCAAATTTGATCATCAATAGGAGGAATGGACCTCGGCCTTGTGAAGGTTTTGTGCCCCAGTGTAGGGGAATGCCAGGGCCAATAAGTGGGAGATGGTGGGGTGGCAGGCATGGGGAGGGGGGAGGCAACAGGGGTTGGTTCTTGTTGTTTTTGTTTGTTTGTTTGTTTATTTTTGGAGGGGAAACTGGGAAAGGAGAAATTTACATGTAAATAAAGAAAATATCTAATTAAAAAAAAAGAAATTTAAAGTTAGGTATGCAAGCTTTAAAAAAAACAACAACAACAAAAAAGAACCAGCTCTTAGTTTTGTTGATTGTATTGTTATCTTTGTTTCTAATTGATTGATTTGATTGAGATTAATTATTTTCTGCTTCTACTCTTCTTGGAAATGTTTGCTTCTTATTTTGTTTTCTAGAGCCTTCAGATATACTTTTAATTTGATAGTAGGAGAATGCTCTAATTTCTTTATGAGGGCACTTGGTGCTATGAGCTTGCCTATTAGCACTGCTTTTATATTATCCTGTAAGTTTGGTTATGTTGTGCCCTCATTTTTATGAATTCTAGAAAGACTAACTTTTTTCTTTCTTTCTTTCTTTCTTTCTTTCTTTCTTTCTTTCTTTCTTT
>JADRCD010218611.1:14573-27068 GCA_019843815.1 Montemys delectorum
TTTCTTTCTTTCTTTCTTTCTTTCTTTCTTTCTTTCTTTCTTTCTTTCTTCCCTGATTCAATGATCATTGAGTAGAGAGTTGCCCAGTTTCCATGAATATATAAGCTTTCCATTGATTCTGTTGTTGTTGAAGGCCAGCTATATTCTATGGTGGTCTGGTAAGATCTGTGGGGTTACTACAGTCTTCCTGTATCTGTTGAGGCTTGCTTTGTGACTGATTATATGGTAAATTTTGGAGAATGTTACATGAGGTGCTGAGAAGAAGGTGTATTCTTTTGGGATTGGATGAAATATTCTATAGGTATCTGTTTGGTCCATTTGAATTATAACCTTTGTTAGTTTAGTTATTTTCCTGCTTAGTTTCTGTCTTGATAACTTGTCCATTGGTGAAAGTGGGGTGTTCAGATCTACCACTATTAATGTGTGAGGTTTCATGTGTGATTTAAGCTTTGTAATTCTTTTTTTTTTTTTTTTTTTTTTACAAATGTGTGTGCACTTGCATTTAGGGTATAAATGTGCAGAAATGAGATGTTCTCTTGGTGTATTTTCCTTTGATGTGTATGAAATGTCCTTTCTGCATCTTTTGATTGCTTTCAGTTGGAAGTCTGTATTATTAGATATTAGATTGGCTATTTCAGCTCGTTTCTTAGGTTCTTTTGCTTAGAAAACCTCTTTCCAGCCCTTTATACTGAGATAATGGATATTTTATTGCTGAGATGTGTTTCTTCTATACAGCAGAATGATGGATTCTGTTTAGAATCCATTCTTTTAGCCTGTGTCTTTTTACTGGGGAAATGAGTCCATTGAAGTTGAGAGATATTAATGATCAATGATTGTTATTTCCTATTATTTTGATGTTGGTGATGGTTGACTGTGTGTGTGTATTTCTTTTCTATTGGTTTTAATGGTGTGAAATTATTTATTTCTTGTGTTTTCTTGAGTGTAGTCAGGCTCATTGGGTTGGAGTTTTCCTTTTAGTATCTTCTGTAGGGTCAGTTAGTAAAAAGGTATTGTTTATATTTGCTTTTGTCATGGATTGTCATGTTTTCTCCACATATGGTGATTGAGAGTTTTGCTAGGTATAGTAGTCTGGGCTGACATCTGTGGTTTCTTAAGCTCTGCAAGACCTCTGCCCATAACTTCTAGCTTTTATTGTCTCATATGAGAAATCTGATATAATTCTGATAGGTCTGCCTTTGTTTGTTACTTGAGGTTTTTATTCCCCTTGCAATTTTAAAATTCTCAATTTGTTCTGTATATTTAGTGTCTTATTATTATGTGGCTGGGTCCAATATATTTGGTGTTCTGTAAGTTTCTTGTATATTTATAGCTATCTCTTTCTTTACAGAAGTTTTCTTGTATGATTTTGTTGAAGATGTTTTCTGGTCCTTTGAACTGGAAGTCTTCATCCTCTTCTATTCCCTTATTTTTAGGTTTGGTTGTTTCATATTGTCCCAAATTATCTGAGTGTTTTAAGTTAGAAGCTTCTTACATTTGGCATTTTCTTTCACCAATGTATCAATTTCTTCCATGGTATATATATGCTTGGGATTCTCTCTTCCATTCACATGTTCTGTTGGTGATGCTTACATCTATAGTTCTCATTCTGTTTCCTAGGGTTTTCATCTCAGGATTGCTTCTATTTGTGTTTTCTTTATTGTTTCTACTTCCCTTTTCAGGTCTTGGACAGTTTTATTCATATGCTTCACTTGTTTGAATGTATTGTCCTAAGGGACTTATTAATGTTCTCTTTAAATGTTTCTATCATCTTTATAAGATTAGATTTAAGATCCTCTTCTTTTGCTTCAGTTTCATTAGCATAACCAGTGTTTGTTGTAGCAGGATAGGTACTCTGTTGGTGCCATGTTGCCGTGGGTCTTGTTGATTGTGTTCTTACAATGTCCTTTGAAGATCTGCTTTACTCTGGTGTTGGCTGAATGAACCTGATGGCAGCAGGACTTCTCTAGATGTTATGTGGTGCTCTGGGAAGGACAATGGAGGTCAGATTACCAAACTCTGCTGGCTGTGTCTCAGGCAGAGTGTTTTCTGCAGGCTTCATGTCCCAGGTAGACCCTATTCTCAAGCTGTGTCTTAGTTGGACCCAACTGGATTAGGGGGGTGTTCTGGCTGGGATGGCATTGATAGAGTAGAGTTCCAAGCTGGATAGTTTTGGGGTACCTTAAAGTTTCCACTCTTGGATCTCACAAGGCTTCACCAGACTGGAGAGTAAGCCCACATAGACAGTGGGGCTCAGGGGACCACATGCAACTCAGCTCTGCAGGTTGTCCCAGGCAGAACATGAGTTAGATTATTTCTAATGACAGAATGGAAAGAAATATTTCTGCTTATAGATTTGAGTTTACATTGGAGAGATCCATATAGACAGCTACTGATGCAAGGTGTTTTATACTTTAGGCCCACTATAAATCCATTTTTTCAATTTAGAGTTTCAAACTTCTATCCATACTTATAAATTGTACTTATAATTTTTGAAATAATTTATGCCTTATTTTGCTTAGCTTTGTTTTAATTCCTTCTCTCTCTTTCACTAATACATTTTCTTCATTGACAATTTTATACATGCATATAATGCATTTTGTATTCTTTACCCTTTGTCTTATTTCTTTCCCACTCTTTCCAGCCTCCTTCTTCCTTAAAATATATTTATGTTCTCAACTTTTTGTGTTGTTGTGTGTTCTACAGATTTATCTGTGTAGCCTTGGGTTTGATGGGATAACCAGTACGTGTATAACTGGGTCCTATGCCTCTCCCCATCCAAGAATCTGTTATTTTCCAGTAGATCCTCAGTAAGAAATAGGCTCCTTTGGGCCCTTTCTCTAACTACAGCTGATTGTTAGGCTGACCTATTGTATGTGGGCCCATTATATGGCCCACTGCATGAACTAAAAATGTAAATGCTGTGAGTTCATGATAGTCCTTCCTATCTTCTGGCTCTTATAGATAATCTTTCACTGCATTTTCTGGAATGTTCTCTGGGCCTTAAGGGGGTGGTCTTATAAATGTCTTATGTAGGGTAAAGCCCTCAACCATCCTGAGTTCTCAGCATCCTGTGCAGGCATAAGTTGCCACATTCATCTCTGTTCACTTCAAAGAGACTCTTCTCTGATTAAATATAAGAGTAGCTTTTGTGTCAAGGTATAAACAGGCATCTAGGAGGTACTTAATACCCTGACAATTTAGCTAAGCAGCAGGGGTAGGTTTCCCCTAAGGCTTAAGACTTCTTCCTTTATAAGCTTTTACCAGATTTACATTTCTAGTCATGAAATTCCTTTTTTGGGGAATGGCCTCAAATCCAATTGGGGAGCAGTTGTCCACCCTCACAACAGTTCTTCCACTGCTGCTACAGCAGACACAGCTTACATGATAGCTCGGGATCTGAGCCATCTCACAGGCCAGAACACTCCATGGTTTAAGAACACTTCAATACAAATAGCTATACAGTTAAATTCTTGCATTGAAATTTAGAAAAAGTAGTTACGAGTCTGAGAATGTTGGAAATCCTAAAATCTACTGAATTAAATTTCTTTACTTAGACAGCAGTAAAACTAATCCTGCTTAAGTTGTACAGGACTTGACATCACCACAGCATCAGAACACAGACTGATCTGATGCTGATCAACCTGTTCTGCTAATATTCAGTTAGAATAAAATAAATAGTGCTTTACTAATTGAATCGAAGATACTTCTATCTAAACACTTACATCTTTGTGAGTTATTAAAGTTAAAACTTTTACATAATATCTTAAGCCATTTCAATTCCAAATCGATGCCAGATAAACAAACCTGTGGGCTAGATTCATTAAAATCTAAAACTCATTTTAAAATTTTGTCATAGCTAAGGAGTAAATATCCATTAACATTCATCTCATATTAAAGAAATCATATTTCACAAAATAATCTAAGGTTGCTGGACTGTCATCCTCCCTGCTTCGAAGAAGCTTTTTCTTTAATTACACTCAACTGTGTTTGCATCTTTGCATTGCCATGTTGGGAAGTCGTTTGAGTAAGTGTATGATGATAAATACGAATTATTCATTATTAGACAAGACTACTTTTTTCATATCTCATAAGTTAGCCTTACAGATAACTAAGAAGTATGGTAACTTACATGAGATAAATGTATGCTTCTGTGATGAAAAATAGAGTATCTTTAGAACTAATTTATGTACATATAATTCATCTCAATATTATGAAATAACTTAAAAACATAACAAGGGCCAACCATGCCTATTATTTTGATAACCACTTTCTTAAACCCAAGAAATGAAGAGCAAGAAGACATCTTTACTTTAGAAGGTGCTTTTTGCAAACTGTCACTGAGTCAAGAAAGTAACTTGATAAAGATGGCAGTTGGCTAGAAATAGAAACTGCTATTTAGCTCCTGGAACAAAGCCCTGGAAGAAAGCTATAGGGCTCCGTTTTATAGACTTCCCTGGGTTATTAGCTTTATTGTGCAGATCATATTGATTCATGTGAAAGAATAAGCAATCTTAACTATTTTTTGAAGGAGATGAACAGTTTTTTTCTACTGAAATTCCGGAAAAACATACAGTTCATTTAAATCCACAGAGCTGTCTTGGTAATTTTCATTACACTAATTTGCAAATCTAATAACTCATGTTTGAAATCCCCTCATCTGGCACTTTCCTCTCCCTAGCAAAGCTGAGCAGCACAAAATAGCAGCGAGCACCATGTCAGAGTGATCTCTCTCTTTTACATAGTTCTGGAATTTTTCTTGACCTACTTTAGAACCAACAGGAAAACAAAGTGCTGACAGAATGAGATGTGCTTCAGCATCCTTACTTCTGTAGCATAAGGTACTTTCTAGCGTTATGGACAAATATTCCCTGAAATGACCAAGGGTTAGATATACATTGGTATTAGAACAAATAGGTAAATAAAACCATCCATTTTTAAAAAATTTTACGATATACTTTTTGCTTTCAATCATTTAAGTATAAAGAATGAAAGAGAAACTTTAGTTCTTAGGTGAAGGAGATTTAATTTTCTCCTGGATACATAAATGTTTGAGAGTGGCTTATCATTGAAGACTTTTCTTAGATATATATCATTTGTTCAAACTTGATAGTCCTAGAAAAAGACCTCTTGCCACAAGGAATGAAAGGAGGATTGTCAGGGACCTTTGTTGGTTTCCACCCTGGGTATATTTATGTGGTTTTTGGACTACAGAATCTGTTTTTATTGTGGCTAACCTCATGCTCTGCCTGGTAGATGGCTAGTGTGATTGTTGGTTTGTTTTTTGACATGGTTCTCTTCTGAAGTGATTCAATGATCTCCATGATACCAGAGTCTTACATCCAGCCCTTGTTGGCAGTGGTTTCTCTGAAACAGTCTGAGATTTATTTTGTTATTTCCTTGTATGATCCTTTGGTTAGTATTACACTGAAGGATCATTTTTCTTCTAGAAACAACCTTTACAAAACATTATTATATATGTATGTGGTATGTGTGTATGTGATGTGTGTATGTGTATGTGATGTGTGTATGGGTATGTATGTGTGTCTCAGTATGCACATAGAAGTGAGAGAGCAGCTTTGTAGAATCTGATCTCTCATTCCTGTAGGTCTTGGGACTCAAATGCAAATCATCAAGTTTGGAAGCAAGTACCTTTACCTGATGAGACATCTCACTTGCCCAGTGTGTGTGTGCGTGTGTGTGTGTGTGTGTGTGTGTGTGTGTGTGTATTAGTCTTTGTAAAGGATACTATGAAAATAAGATTAGACAAGCAATTTGCAAATGTCCCTTATTATTGAAATTCTGCTTTGCCTTGATTGACAGGTTTCTGTAAATTGCATACTGGGAACTGCAACCTGCAACAAATGTTCTGTGCACCTCATCACAGCACTGGGCACACACACCAATGCTAACACAATGGTGTGGTCAAATGATCAGGCTCCCAAAGTATGGATACCAATTGTATTTCATCATTGCAATATTAGTGTGAAGGAAAGCCAGAGATTTCCTATGCAGCTGGAGCACAAGCTCCCATTCTGGAGAAAGTGGGTTGATGGGGAGTTTGATGGAGGGTGGAAAGGCTCCAATTCAAAGTAGAAGCCCAATACCAGGAAGCATTTTATCAGGGACCTCATGCCTGAAGGAGTTGTTAGAAGAGTGACACAGCCCTTATTGACAGCAAGAGTCATTTAAGCTCTTTGCAAATTTCATCTCACCTCAGGACTTCCAATGTTCTCCGTTTAGATGATGCTCTAGGTAACACAGTTATGATAAGCTCTAGGTAGCATAGTTTATTGGAAAGAATGGATTTTGGAGTCAGGTAGAAAATAGAGGTCTAAGTCATATGTAACATTGATCTGCTATAAGACTTTAAAGCGGTGACTGTAATATTCATTTAGAAATAAGAAATTTTGCTTCATAGTTAAAGATTCATAGTGAGAATTACGGGTAAAGAGGTAATTGTTGGATCCTGTCTGGCATATAATAGACTGGGAAAGACTTTTCGTCATTATCCTGTGTACTAATATCACTTCACCACGTGAGGCACTTGGATGCTCCTTTGTTTCCAGAACATCTTAACTTGACTCTTATATCTGCTTTAGACTTGTTTTCTATTTGAACTTATGACATTATTTTGTGGGGCATCAAGGAGTTGGCCTGTTCCAGATGCCCTGAGAGGCACATGTCATGGGTTTTATAGGTTAGAGATTGTGGCTCCTGGGGCACTGTATGCCTTTCACTTCCTCAGAAACTGAGGGAATGTGCTGTGTTACAGTCACCTGGGTTTCTTCACATTCCTCAGAAGCCAGAGAAGCATACAGAAGCTTGGCTGAGTGATTAGTCTTGGATGTTAATCTTGTGTGCCCTATATAGCTTACAAATGTCATTGTATCCTGGCAACTATGATTGCATCGAGCATGGCAACTTCCATTGTATTCTGTTTCTGATAAAAGTATCAAAAGTCTAATTGCTTGCAATAAGCATGCTCGGCCTCTGTCTTGCTGAGACCCCCTCCATCCTGGCCTGGTTTCTTTTTCTCATCAGTGGTATCAGTCGGCAACCTTGGCCCAGTAAGTATGCTAGCTCTGCATATTGTTTTTTTGCATTTGAATTTCTGGGCTCACATTTCTAATTGGAAAAGAATCGTATAAGAATACTGAATTTTGCATTCTCTTGGAAAAGTATAAGCCTGGCACCAGCACAGTGGTTCCTGTGACAGTGGCTGTGTGGATTGGTGGTGGCTATCCTCGGAACCTTTCTAGTTTGCCAGCATTTCTACTATTACACATCGGAACATTTGCATCTCACCCGTCCATTTTATCTCTCTGTTCTCATTCCTCAGTGTTCTCACTTCCTCCCCATATCTTTGCTTTTCTCTCCTCTTTCCTTTCATATTGAATTTTACTTTATACTTGAAGTTATTCACTTAACTAGTTCACTTTCTGGGATTGTGTCAAAATACCTGACATAGTCATGTTATAATAAAGAAAGTCCACATATGGTGATGCTTGCCTGTAATCCCATCACTGGGAAAAGCCTAAACAATAGGATTGCCATAGTTCAAGGCTATCTAGAAAGTACTACTGTATCAAATAAGGTCTCTATAACATTCTAAAAAATCCCCATGAAAACAAAAAAAAAATTAAATGTGTTCATAATAGCTAACAATTATAGGAATTTTATTATATACTAAAAATTTAATGCTTTATACTTAGAAATAAAGCAAAACAAAACATTTAAAATACTTGAACTATGACTCATCAGTTGACAGTGATTGCTTCAGAATTGTGAGTGCCAGGGTTCAGTTCCCAGCTCCTGTATAAGCCAGGTGTCACTGCAAACTTTCATAACCTCTGCTCTGGGAACCTGGGGTGGACTGGATGCTAGACACAGGAGAATCACTAAGGCTTGCTGAATTCTAGCTCAGCCAAGAAGATGGTAGGCTCAGTGTCAGAGAGAGCCTACTGAAAAGGAATGGGCAGCGGGATATAGTAAAGGACACTGATGTTCTATTCTGACTTTCACATATGGCATATGCACCTACAACAAGCTTGTGCATACACAGACACACATAAATAAATGAATAAATAAAACGAAGCACAAAATTCAATAGGTGAAACCCCCAAAACAAGAATAAGAACTACAACAACAACAACAACAACAACAACAACAGCAACAACAACAAAAACCCCAAAAGGATGAGCTTGCCTTTGTCTGCTTTGGACTTCAGGCTTGGCTGCCTCTTTGCTTTGGGGCTTGTGGTGAGAAAGAATAGCACGGCTGGAGTGAGTAGCAGAGGAGAATTGGTACCTCACAGTGGCAGGAAGCTGATCCCACAGAGGCAGATTGCACCGCAATATACTTCTCCCAGGCCACACCCATAGTGACCTGGATTCCTTCTACCTGTCCACATCCTACAGACTGCCAACTTCCAATAAATTCACAGGATGGGACCAAGACATCAACATGTAGGGCTCTCAGTGACATACATGATCAAAACTACAGCTCTTGTATTCTTTCTTGGCCAGCTCTCATCCATGCTCATCCATCCGTGAATAAGCCCTGACCCATGTCCACAGGATTGGAGAACAGAACTATAAGAGGATGCAGAGACTGTGAAATCTGTCATGCTGTTTTATACATCATGGTATATTCCTGGCAGGGAAGCTAACCACACACGCAGAAAGTTAAAATACTTACTAAAGTTTAACAACTAATAAATGAAACAAATTAGATCCTAGCTTATGTTTTGAAGACACTTCACTATTTTAGTCTCTTTTATTAATTTTCTTAAACCTTTCTTCTTCCACACCTCCTCAATCTGAGACATTGAACTCAATACCTAAACCTTTAATATGGCCAGTTGTGGTGGCGCACACCTGTAGGATTTGCTGAAGGAGGCAGAGGCAGGAGGATCATGAGTTTGAGGCCAGCCTGGGCTACACATTAAAAAAAAAACGAGGCCAGCCTGGTCTACAGAGTGAGTTCCAAGACAGCTAGGGCTACACAGAGAAACCCTGTCTCGAAAAACCAAAAGAAAAAAAACCCTTTATTATGGTATATTTTTATTGACAGCAAAGTTATATTACTTTAGGGCTTTTGTCTCTTGCTTCAGAAACCAATTTTGGTCTATAAACACCACTGGGATATCATAGAGGGACAGAATAAGAGTCTCAAGGACATCTGTTACCAGGGAATAAGCATTATTATCTTATGATAATTGTCAAAGAAGAAAGGATAAAAAAGGAAGCTTTATCCTAAGTTTGTGTGCCCTTTATACTTTGGAGAAAGCAACTGAGTTAGATGAACTGAAGTGTGTACATGCTCTTCCCTCTCCCTCACTTGCTCTGCACTGATACTCTAGGAAGTTCTACTCGAAGGCCTGAGCACAGCTCTCCCTTTCATCTTGGGTCTTAATGAGTGTGCTCATGTGTGTACTTTCCAGGTTTCTACTTGAATGATGGAGGGTGAAAGGATGAGAAATGATTTGAACAAGAAATTCCTGAACGTTCACAATGTAAAATACAGGGAGGAGCAATCAACACTTTATCTAATAGTTTTTAGCTGTCTGTACTGCAAGTATTTTTCAACAGGGGTAGAAATTTGAGTGTGAACCTGCACATTGCTGCCTAAGAGATGTTGCCAAAGAACTTTTGAAGAACAAGCTCCTAAAATCTATCACCTTCCCACATCTATGGTGCACAGGAGTCCAAATACTAATCTGTAGACACTTTTTGCTATTAAAGTACATTTTCACTTGACTTTTTAGATAATTGCAGATAATTTGTATAGGTCTGATTTTGTCATTCAGAAGGACTTAAAAACATACCCGAGGCTTCCCTTTAGTTTGTCTGTCTGTTATCTATCATCCATCCTTGTGCTTTTTACATTCGAAAACTTTTATATACTCTTGAGAATTTTATACATGTATTTCTACAATGCAGTATGATTGTGTTTACTCTCTATTTTCTAGCTCCACCTCACTTGTCTCCCTCAGCACTGTTTCCTAATGGATACTGGAGAGTGGACGAGGACCAGAGCCTGGCTTCTTGAACACACTGAGGCTGAATTATTTGGCAGGAGAGCTAAACGCTCTGGGTGTCAAATTTTCTATAAAATCTGGGTGAAGACTTCCTACTTGAGCAGAAGTGGTATCTTCGCTACCCGAATAACAGTGAAATAATGTTTGATGGGGTGCTTAGCATGTCCTGTGTTCCAAGTATTCAGTCCCCACACAGCTCAACAGTTTATGATGCTCATTTTCAACAGATCTCATTTTCTATTATTGGATGTTAAAAAGAAAATGTGAAGCAATCCCGCATCTGCAAGGTCTGAGGTTGCTGTGTGTGGCTGCTGATCATCACTGTTCTCACCCTGGAAGCTTCATTTAGAGATCAGGTTTTGGGGGAAATGGTACCTTCTACTCTCAAATGTCTAATTACTTTACAACAAACTATTCTGGTTCTCCACTGTTTTGTTTTCTGGACTTGTCTCTGCCTTTGATCACATACCTTTTATAAAAGGACTTCTCAACATGACCCTCTGCCTAGGAGGAGAATGTTCTGGAGGGAGATGTAGAGCTTAAATTCAGGTAAACAAATTGGCAAGTGAGCAATGTTTTCCTGCTTCTTTATTTAGCTGGGTTAAGAGGTAGGTCTATGTGACTCAGGAGTCATTTTAGAATTTTAGCTGAAGTAGCATCTGTATGAACAAACGGTGTGCAAGCTCACTAGTAAAATAAATGAAAATGTGTCATTACTAAAACAAAGAGGAAGGTATGGACCATGATTAAGAAAGAAGTTTACTTAACTTCGGTAATGTCATATGAAGATCTGGAGTTTGAATCTCTGTCTCTTGTATTAGTATTTTCTGTGAGTTATTTTTCTAAGGAACTGTAGCTTATATGTCTAAAGTTAATGTTCCACTCTCATAGGATTTTGCAGAAATCACCACTCCATCTTTTATTTGAATCTAACATTTTACACAACCTTTTTTTTTTTTATCAACTACAGTCAGCATTTAGTGGGCTTAATATTATTTTAATTAATGGGAGGAGAGGCCCTTGGTCCTGTGAAGGCTCTGTGTCCCAGTGTAGGGGAATGCCAGAGCCAGTAAGCAGGAGAGGGTGGGTTGGTGAGCAGGGGGAGGGGAGAGGGAATAGGAGGTATTTTGGAAGGGAAAGCAGAAAAGGGGAGAACATTTCAAATGTAAATAAACAAAATACCCAATAAAAATGATTTTAATATAAATGAGTAAAAACTTTAGAACATCTTCAGTTATATGGGAGAGAAAAATCAAAGCACCAAAGACTTGAACAATAGAAATTTCTTTCTAGTGACAGATGTCTGGAGATATGACATCAAGACTTAAGTAGCTATTTTCCTACCCTCAGGGAGCCAGGTCTCTGCGTGCTTGGACCCTTACCGTCTAAAGCTTGCTTTCTGTTCTTAATTCAAAATGGCAGTAGGTGTGCCAGCCTTCTTGTTTGTATCCCAGGCAACAGGAAGACAGAGAACTATACCTTATAGATCAGTCATGGTCCTTTAAGGAGCATCCTTTCCAAGCAAGTTCATACAGCACAACCCACATGCTAGCACTCAGTATTTAGTTCCACATGATACCAAGTTAAAGGAGTCTGACACCATTTGCTTAGCTGCTGCAGTATTTCCTTTAGAATATTGAAGAGGGTAAGAGAGAATGATCTGTGCCTCAAATTGCTATTTAAAAGCAGCATTAAAAAGAATGACATCAATATTAGATATTCCAAATTAGAGAGAGGGAACAAAGACCAAATTCTTACAGGACTAATTCCATAACCATTCTATCTGTTGGCCATGGTGCATTAGCACACCCTGAGTCGGCTACTTCTACAATGCTCTGAAAGCTGAACAGGTGAAAGGGGCTGGGATAGAATGGGTGACTGTAATACATGTAAGAGTACTCAAATGAGAGTAATGTATCTCAGTGCACAAGATGCTTTATGGTGATAGAGACATAGATGGCTTGTTGTGTGCCTGCCTAAGATATGAGATACTTTCGCTTGTGCTAATGCACGGAAAGTGAAACAGTGCTAAGTGCTATGCTGTGCAGATTCGACAAAGCACATCTCTCTTTTTCCTTAGGAGACTTTCTTTTGTGAGTCTTTGCATGAATTTCCATTCTCTCTTATTTTAAAACATATGAGAGTTTCATTTTGTTATTGAGGTAAGTGTATATGGATTAGGACTTTTAAGACAACAGAAATCATTAAAGACTGCTTTTGGACTAATAAGAATATGTAGATTATCACAGATTTCTTAAGATTTGGAAATTTTGTCAGAGAAATATATCCATGTTTGTGGGCAGCTAAGAAAGGAAGGAAAAAGATCTGTCATAGTTAATATTGATTATCAACTTGATTGGGTTGAAAAGTACTTAGGGGAATAGGGAAGTAATTCCAGAGAGAAGTGACTGTGTGTGTGTGTGTGTGTGTGTGTGTGTGTGTGTGTGTGTGTGTGT
>JADRCD010218612.1:0-11517 GCA_019843815.1 Montemys delectorum
TGTGTTGTAGAAAATACTTAATCTCAGTCAGGGACTTCTACTCCTTTGATCATTCAGTTCCTGGATAAATGACACACAACATTTACACTTAGAATAAGCCTTAATCATCACTAGGTCTGGGCAGATATCTACCCTCTATGCTAATAGAATTTGTTTCCCATCAATAACCCTGAGTTATAATTTGCCATGTTCTGTCTGGGCTGCTCTAAACTTTACTTGACCATGCTTTTATGACTCACCTACCCCATGCCATCTTCCATCTCTCCTCTTTCTTCCTCCTCTCATTGATCTCCTTAGACCTCAAGACGAGCACCCTCAGACGCCGCCTATCTCAACTCTGCCCAGCTATAGACTGTAGTCATCTTTATTCATCAATCAAAGATGCCTGGGGGGATGAGATCACATAGTGTCACTTGGGTCTATGTGTAGATTTTCTTGTCCTTAGGGGACAGTATTTGACATTACAATACATAGCAAAAGACCAAATCTCAACAATATAGAATAGCACAGATGCTGAATGGAGTGGAGATCTGGTAGGCAAGCAGAGATCTGTTGGAACAAGCAAGGTGATCCCCAAATAAAACTGATACTGAATACCCATGTCAACTGGCTGCCTGGATGCTGAGACAATCCTTGGGAACACGGAACAGGAAGAGCCAAGGTAAAGCCAAGCCACCCAGAGCCAGATGTAAAAGACAGCTGCTGCCCTTGTCTTCAGAGGCCACTGGTGCACTCCACAATCAAGGTGCAAATCATGGCCAGAGGACTCCCAACTCAAGGATACTCCCTCTCCTTCCTCTGCTTATACATTTGCATTGTCACAAGGAAGAGACAGCTGGAGGGAAGTCTCCCTAAGAGGCAGAACTGTTCAATTTACTGGAGGGCTGATGTGAAATATTGAGAAGAACTAACCCTTAAAGCAGATTAGACATTTTCTTCATAGTTTAGGGCCAGTCAGCGTTTGGGGAGCTTACATAAAGGGCTGAGTTAGTTATAGACCAAGTCAAGAAATCGTATTTTTTCTGAACATGAGTTATTGTTGAGTTAAATGATACGACCTTTCTCCCTCAAATATGTATTCCATGTGGAAGGCAGGAGAAAAAGAAGCCAATTTTTCCAGGAAAGCCAGAGCTGGAGAGCTCAGTGATTGGAAAGAATGAGGAGACTTCATGGACAGCTCAGGAGAGAAGGCTCTGAGGCCACAGCTGTGGCAGTGCTGATCCCAGGAAATGTTGGAGCTGATTTGAGCTGCTTGGATGACCCTGTCCAGGAGTGTTGGCCTGTGCTAACAGCGTCCGTCTGTTCCAAATCTTTTGTCTTCATCATTCTTTATCCTGGTGTTTTGATTCTGTTGATGTTTTCTACAAGACTGACTCAATCAATGGTTGGGTAGGTCTGTGGTTACGTCCCTCCAGCATCCCTCGGTATATTTGCTTTCCTTGTTAGAGCTCATTTTCTGTGGTGCTCATAAACTGTACACTAAGAATTTCACTGGAGTACAGCATTTGAAGGTCTATTTTTCCTCTCCAGGTTCCTCTGTGTGTAAACTTGAAAACAAACAAACACCCCATCAAAACCTAAGGTCTTGAACTTGCAAACAGACTGTAAATGTGGTCACTCTTAAGAAGCTCATATACCAGACCCTATTGTGGATGCCAGCAAGTGCTGGCTGACAGGAGCCTGATATAGCTGTCTCCTGAGAGACTCTGACAGTGCCTGACAAATACAGAAGTAGAGGCTCACAGCCATCCATTGGACTGAGTACAGCATCCCCAATGAAGGAGCTAGAGAAAGGACCCAAGGAGCTGAAGGGTTTGCAGGCCCTTAGGACAAACAACGATATGAACTAACTAGTACCCTCAGAACTCCCAGGGACCCAACCACCAACCAAAGAGTACACATGGTGGGACTCATGGCTCCAGCAGCATGCTTATAGCAGAGGATCGCCAAGCTGGTCATCAATGGGAGGAGAGGCCCTTGGTCCTGTGAAGGTTCTATGCCCCAGTGTAGGGGAATGCCAGGGCCAGTAAGCAAAAGGGGGTGGGATGGTAAGCAGGGGGAGGGGGAGGGAACAGGGGTTTGTATTAGTTTTTGGTTTATTTTATTTTATTTTATTTTTTTGGAGGGGAACCTGGGAAAGGTGTAGAGAGCCGCAGTGAGCGGTGATAGCCAGCAGATGGCGCTGACATCTGGTGCTCTCCCAAGTTTACAGGTGAATTGCGCATGTGCCTAGGGCCAGAGTGCGCCAAGTCACGACCCATACCGGGGCGTATTGCAAACAGCCAATCAGAATGAACACGCCACTCCAGGCCATATATAAGCAGTGCCTTTTCGGGGGTCTGGGGTCGCCCTCTTGAAGATGTAATAAACATTTGCTGCAGAAGGATCTTGTGTGTCCGTGTGTTCTTGCCGGCGGGAAACCTGTGCAGACAACAGTTGGTGTCGAGAGAAACTCGGGAATTTACCATCGCCAGCACTAAGGGGATCCTCCGTTCACGGAGTAAGGATTCAGAACTGCAGGAGATAAGCTCTGAGAGGCATGTTCCGTCTCGATCTTCTTCACTTTTCTTTTGGTCTGGATCTCTCTCTCTTTTCTCCTTGTTTAGAAGCTTCCATTATTGTTTTGTTAGTGCTCTTTCTTTTCCTTTTGGTTTTGTTTTACATACAAGACATGCCAGAAACAGAGCGAGGTAGGAAACTAGGAACTCAGAGAGAAAAAAGCATACTAAAAATGAAGATAGGCCCTTCCAAGAACGCTCAGTTCGCGGGAGCAAGAGGTGAGGGAAAGCACGCCTTGGGAGAGAAGTGGAGGGAGGAAGCCCTGGGAGAGAAGTGGGGGGAGGGAATAGCCTCAGGAAAGAGAAATATTTATCCGATAAAGGAACTAGAGGTTTAGGGGCTTGATAGTTCTGAGTTAGAAGAACTAAGTCCTGTTGAGGAAGAATACTTAAATGAAAAAGCAGCTTGCTGGGAGGAGCCGCTGCCGCAGCAAAATCAAAAGCGAAAGGAGGCGAGGAATGGGAACCTAGCGGCTTCCCGGCCGGCGGCGAATTCCCAGATAGCAGTTCCGGCCGTAGTCCCCCCTGCTTCTCCGCCCTACGCGGACGGGTGCAGTTTGGACTCCTTCCTTTCAAAGAAGGATAAAAGAAAGATGGTACAAGCCCTTCTGGTGTTTGAAGCTGCAGGGGGAGGTCGCGTCCAAGCGCCCGTGGAATACACCGCTATTAAGGAACTTGCTGAATCGGTTCAAAAGTACGGTTTTGATGCCAATTTCATGGTTCTGCAGCTCGAGAGACTTACCGCTATGGCAATGACCCCAAATGATTGGCAAAATACAGTAAGAGCTGCCCTCCCTAACATGGGACAGTATATGGAGTGGAAAGCCTTATGGCATGATGTCTGTCAGACACAGGCAAAAGCCAACGCTAATGCGGAAGGCAATCAACAGCAATGGACATTTGACCTGCTAACAGGACAGGGACCGTTTGCGAATGATCAGACAGAATATGATTGGGGAGCTTATAGCCAGATCTCTGCTGCTGCTATTAAGGCTTGGAAAGCCCTCTCCAAGAAGGGTGAGGCTGGGGGACATTTAACGAAAATACTACAAGGCCCCCAAGAGCCATTCTCAGACTTTGTGGCTAGGATGACAGAAGCAGCAGGCAGAATTTTTGGAGACCCAGAGCAAGTTAAACCACTGATAGAACAACTAGTGTATGAGAATGCTTCGCCAGAATGCCAGGCAGGAATTACCCCTAGAAGAAGCAAAGGGTTGACAGATTGGATAACGGTCTGCCGAGGACTTGCAAAGCCAAAACCGCTTAAGTCCTGGCGGTTGTAAAGTATGCTATAATTGTGGCAAATTGGGTCATTTAAAACGAGAGTGTAGTGCTTCCATGCAAAAAAGAACCCCAGGGCTTTGTACCAAATGCAGGAAAGGTTATCACTGGGCTAATGAGTGTCACTCAGTCAGAGATATTCAAGGAAAGCTTATTCAACATGATTCCCCGCTATCGGGAAGAGATGAAGGTACTCCAAAAAACGAGTTTCTAGGCCCCAGATCCCAGGGCCCCAAAAAGTATGGGACACAAGCCTGAAACCGGGGGACACCTCTAGCTGCAGAGCTACAAGAGGCCCTGCAGGATTGGACCTCCGTTCCACCTCCCAATTCTTACTAATGCCACATGTGGGCGCGCAGCTTGTCTCAGTTGATTTCAAAGGTCCCCTGCCTGAAGGGAGTGTCGGCCTTATTCTAGGTCGCTCCTCTCTAACATTAAAAGGGCTTGTGGTTCATCCTGGAGTGATAGACCAAGATTATACAGGGGAACTTCAGGTTCTCTGTTCCTGTCCACAAGGCATATTTTCTATCTCCCCAGGAGATAGGATTGCTCAATTGGTTATTCTTCCAAGTTTACATAATTGTTTCCCATCAACCAGGGTGCCTAGAGGCGCCAATGGGCTTGGTTCTTCAGGAACTGACTTTGCTCACTTGGTAGTTGATCTTAAAACTAGACCTACCTTGCAATTAATGATTGAAGGGAAGAATTTTACAGGAATCTTGGATGCAGGAGCTGACAAAAGTATTATTTCCTCTAACTGGTGGCCCAGGGTGTGGCCTGTTACACAATCATCCCACTCCTTACAGGGGTTGGGATATGAGGCCAACCCTGCAGTCAGTTCATGCTCCTTGACTTGGCAGACCACAGACGGCCAGACAGGAAGCTTTATACCTTACGTGCTTCCTCTCCCTGTTAACCTCTGGGGAAGAGACATTTTGCAAGACTTGGGACTGACATTGACTAATGAGTTTTCACAACAAGCCATAGAAATTATGAAAAGGATGGGATATAAGGAAGGAAAAGGCCTTGGTAGGAAAGAACAGGGTAGGCTAAACCCAGTTCCCCAAGAAAGTAATACAGGAAGACAAGGTCTGGGTTTTCTCTAGTTGCCATTGAGGGCTCTATGCCCATACTCTGGCTTACGGAGGAAGCCGTGTGGGTTCCTCAATGGCCTTTATCCTCTGAGAAATTGGAAGCAGCTACCAAATTAATTGAAGAGCAAGTTAAAAATGGCCATTTAGAACATTCTACCTCCCCTTAGAATACACCTATTTTTGTTATAAGAAAGAAAGCAGGAAAATGGAGACTTCTCCATGATTTAAGAGCCATTAATGCGCAGATGCGACTGTTTGGCTCAGTGCAAAGAGGTTTACCCTTGCTTTCTGCCTTACCCAGACAATGGAAGATAATAACTATAGATATTAAAGATTGCTTCTTCTCCATTCCCCTACACCCACAAGACAGACAGAGATTTGCATTTACATTACCTGCTATTAATCACCTTGAACCTGATAAGAGATATCATTGGAAAGTTTTGCCACAAGGTATGGCCAATAGTCCTACCATGTGTCAACTGTATGTACAAATGGCCCTTGAACCAGTCAGGAAACAATTTTCTTCCCTGCTTTTGGTTCTTTACATGGATCACATTCTTATCTGCCATAAGGAGTTGACCATTTTGCAGAACTCGTACCCTTTATTAATTGCTACATTAGGACAGTGGGGTCTGCATATTGCCACAGAGAAGGTTCAAATTTCAGAGATTGGCTCCTTTTTAGGGACAGTTATTTACCCTGAGAAAATAGTTCCTCAAAAATTAGAAATTCGCGGAGATCATTTACATACTTTAAATGATTTTCAAAAATTATTAGGTGATATAAATTGGTTGAGACCATTTTTGAAAATCCCCTCTGCTGAATTGAAACCTTTGTTTGACATTTTGGAAGGAGATTCTCACATTTCCTCGCCAAGGGCACTGACACCGGCTGCAAGCCGTGCCCTGCGAATGGTAGAGGATGCCTTGCAGGAGGCCCAGATAAAACGCATTGATGAGACCAAAACTTTTAATTTGTGTGTCTTTAAGACTAGATATTTACCAACTGCTGTGTTATGGCAGGACGGGCCCTTATTATGGATCCATCCTAATGCATCCCCTGCAAAGATTATTGAATGGTATCCAGATGCAGTTGCCCAGCTCGCCCTTTGTGGATTAAAAGCAGCTATTACCCATTTTGGAAGGGAGCCTAAGGTTCTGATAGGACCTTACACTGCACATCAGGTTCAAATATTAACTGCTACCTCCGATGTTTGGGCGGTGTTAGTCACCTCCTTTAATGGCCAAATAGATAATCATTATCCTAAACATCCTATTTTACAATTTGCCTTGAGTCAGGCTGTCGTTTTCCTACGTATTTTTTCTCAAGAACCACTCCCAGATGGGGTAGTGGTATATACAGATGGGTCAAAAACAGGAGTAGGTGCTTATGTGGTTGATAATAGAGTTACATCTAAACAATATAATGAAGCTTCACCTCAAATTGTGGAATGCTTGGTGGTACTGGAAGTCTTAGAAACTTTTCCAGGCCCCTTAAATATTGTATCTGATTCCCTTTATGTGGTAAATGCAGTTAAAGTTTTGGAAGTTGCTGGACTGATTAGGCCCTCTAGCAGGCTTGTAGAAGTTTTTCAAAAGATTCAATCTACCCTGGCCAATAGAAGATATCCTGTTTTTATTACACATATTAGGGCTCACTCAGGTTTGCCAGGTCGGATGTCTCATGGAAATGACTTGGCAGATCGAGCCACAAAGCTGGTTGCTATCGCCCTATCCTCAAAATTGGATTTGGCCAAAATTTTTCATAAAAAATTTCATGTGACAGCAGAGATGTTACGTCGTAGATTTGATATAACTAGAAAAGAAGCTAGAGATATAGTTACTCAATGTCAGAATTGCTGTCAATTTTTACCCGTGCCTCATGTAGGAATTAATCCATGAGGAATTAGGCCATTGCAGATTTGGCAAATGGATGTTACTCATATTTCATCCTTTGGGAGACTTCAGTATTTACATGTTTCTATTGACACCTGTTCTAGAATTATGTTTGCCTCCCCCTTAGCGGGAGAAAAGGCAGCACATGTTATCCAACAGTGCCTTGAGGCGTGGAGTGCCTGGGGAAAGCCTAAAATTCTCAAAACCGACAATGGGGCACCTTATATTTTCTCAAAAGTTTAAACAGTTTTGTTGCTAAATGGAGGTGACTCACCTGACGGGCTTTCCATACAACCCTCAAGGACAAGGCATCATAGAACGGGCTCACCGCACACTGAAATCTTATCTAATAAAACAAAAAGGGGGAGTCGAGGAGGCTCTACCCTTAGTGCCACGAGTATCCGTTTCTATAGCACTCTTTACTCTTAATTTTTTAAATCTGGATAGTCAGGGCCATTCGGCTGCTGACCGCCATTGCTTAGAGCCTGATAGGCCAAAGGAAATGGTCAAGTGGAAGGATGTCTTGACTGACCAATGGAAGGGTCCAGATCCTATCTTGATAAGATCCAGGGGAGCTGTTTGTGTTTTCCCACAGGAAGAAAGCAACCCGTTCTGGCTATCGGAGCGATTGACATGAAAAATCCTCATCACAGAAGATGGCTTCCCAGAGAACATCACGGCAGATTCCTGTCCTCATTATGGCTCTCCAGGATATTAGATCTGTCCCTGGCTCAAAGAAATTTACCTCCTAGATTTCTTCAGCTTTTTCTTTCCTTAAGGGATGGGTGGGAATTGGCCTGTTTGGTGTTGCCTTGTGTGCTGGCTTAGTGTTTCTTCTCTAAATGGTTTGCAAGCTCAGAGCCTAACAAAAAACGTGACAAGGTGGTATCTGCCCAAGCATTTGCTGCACTAGATCAAGGAGCCTCTCCCGATATTTGGCTCAGCATGCTAAAAACAAAATAAATAAAAGCCAATGGTCAGCGAGACTTAGCTCTTGCACCCCCCGTGGGGTCTTATCACATTGCACACGGGAGAGTGAGTCAAACTGCCATATGTCCTCGAGGCCCGCTGCCTTTGACCCCTACGACGGGATTAGGCTGATGCCATAAACCAGGAGCACACCAATGAGTAGTGATCCAAAGGATCCCACTGATCTCTTGGTGCTGGTAATGGACGCACATTGGCTAGCCGAAGACATGGGGCATTGGCCAGTGCCTAACATTTAAAACAAAAAGGGAGAGGTGTAGATAGCCGCGGTGAGTGGTGATAGCCAGCAGATGGCGCTGACATCTGGTGCTCTCCCAAGTTTACAGGTGAATTGCACATGTGCCTAGGGCCAGAGTGCGCCAAGTCACGACCCATCCCGGGGCGTATTGCGCTCCTGAGCAAACAGCCAATCAGAATGAACATGCCGCTCCAGGGCATATATAAGCAGTGCCTTTTCGGGGGTCTGGGGTCTCCCTCTTGAAGATGTAATAAACATTTGCTGCAGAAGGATCTTGTGTGTCTGTGTGTTCTTGCCGGCGAGAAACCTGCTCGGACAACAAAAAGGAGATATTATAAATAAAGAAAACATCAAATAAAAAAATTGAAAAAAAGAAGAGTCTCATATACAATAATAACTTGAAAATGTTCTTTAAGGGGAGTCCTCTGCAAAGTGAAGAGACAACAAACAAAAGAAGAATATTTTTGAGCCGTACATCTGACAGGGGGTTGACTGAATAGATAGGAAACTTTAAAAACCCAACAGCAAAAGATCAACTAGCCTGGTTAAAGACTGAACAACAGACCTAAGCAGATACTGCTTAAAAAGAGACATGCACATGGTTATTAGGTATTTGAAAATATTTTCAGTATTTCTAATCATCAGAGAGATCTAAATCAAACTGAATCAGATATCATCCCACTCTAGTAAAAGTAGATATTACAAAAAAGGATGAAATATAAGAAGAGCTCAACAGGAAGTGAAGAACAGGAAAGTCTCATTTAGTTAGTGTGAAGCTAGTAAATTGGTACAACCATAATGGAAAAACACATGGGCACTTCTCAAAAATTAAAAAAAAAATTGTCATATGATCCTGCATGTCCACTTCTGGGTACATATCCACAGGACGTGGAATCACATACTAACACTCATTTTCGATGTAGCATTGTTTGCAATAGCCAAGAAAAAGAAACGAAGTTAAGTGTACCATTAATTGCTTTTCTAGTCTTGTGATAAAACACCATGACCAAGGGAACTTGCAGAGGAAGAATTTATTTAAACTTAGGGTTTTAGAGGAATAAGAACCTGTCACTATCATGGTGGAGAAACATGACAGTAGGCAGACAGGCATGGTGTCTGAAGTGGAACTCAGAGCTTTATATCTTAAACTGTAAGAAGGGAGCACATACATACACACACACACACACACACACACACATGCACACACACACACACACACGTGCACATACTGATAGAGGGACAGAGAGACAGAAAGACAGAGACACAGAGAACACTTGGAATTGTGTATGGCTTTTGAAACTTCAAAGCCTGCCCCCAGTATTGTCTTCCTCCTGCAAGACTGTACCTCCTAACCCTTCTCAAACATCTCCATGAACTGGCGACCAAGTATTCAGGCATCCGTTCCTAGTGGGGAACCTCTCCTTCAAACCACCACAATTGTCTACCAACTTTTTAACAGATTAAAAAAAATATATGAAACATACATATGGTGGAACACCATTCAATCCCAGAAAAGAATGAGGTTCTATCATTTGTAAGAGCATTGGTATACCAGAGGTCACTTTGTTACGCGAAACAAGGTAGGTACAAATATACGAGCACCACATGGTCTTGCATACATCTATGGGAAAGGTGATCTCATGGAAGGTGGGACCAAAATGCCAGTTATGAGAGGCAAGAAGAGTACAGAAGAGGGAACGATGGGGTTGGGTTTGATTAGTGGCCACCCAACTATGGTTAGGTACTAGTGAAAAGTTCTGGTGTCTTATTCTACCATGGAGTAATTAGAGAAAAGTCTTTGCATCCTAAGTAGCTCACAAAACTGGGAGAAAAAAAATATTCTTAATGTTTTCCCTGTAAATACCTGATAAAAAGTTGGAGGGGTTTATTACAAACTGTTGTTATTGTGAACAAAATACTTGAGAACAATTTAAAGGAAAAATTGCTAATTTTACCTCTTGGCTTGCCAGGGTTCCACCCATGACAAAAGGGAGCAGAGAAAAGGGGGCTAGAGGAGGAGATCAGGGTAGATAGAGAACCCCTGATAACACATGGCCATGGATCCACCTCGCTCCTTTAACTCCTACCTCCCACTTCTCACCACCTTCCATAATGCCATGAATATCAGGAACTCACCACGGGCTGAGCCACTCATTAGAACACAGCCTTAAGGAAAGGACTTAATTGTCTCGGCAGCGCTCCCCCAGTCACAGTCAGAACTCTGCTTTTTTGTCTCCAGGATGTTTCTCTTCCTCGTCTGCCTCAGACTCACTTCTTCCTTGCTGGTGATAAAGAGAAGCTGCAGGAAGGCCCGGAACATGGCGGCCCACCTCCTTCCCAGGATAGAGATTGGGAGTCATGGGTGCATTCCATCTACCAATGCTTTGTCCCATACCCAGTCTACCCGGTCTCTAACCTCGACCCAAAAAGAAGCAGAACAGTGATATCAGAACGACTCAGCAGTCCCTCCAAGGCAGCCCGAAACACTCTCCCATCCTCTTGGCCAGAGTCCTGCCTCGGTGACCTATTGTGAAGGGAGGAGCTGCAGCTCACTTTCGGGTTGACAGTGGGGTCTTAGGCAGGCTTGAGAGCGGAATCCTTCCCCCTTCTTGTTTCAGCCCTGCCCTTTGCATGCGAGGATTGTAAGTCTATACCTCCAAGGCCACAAGTTAGAGTTCTACCTGCTCAAGTGCTCGTGATTATGATGCTGTGTAGTGCTCAGAATAGGTTTGTATCCATGGGGACACTGCTTTCAAACCGGTGACTCGAACACTGTCACTATCCCTTACAGTTAGCAGACAGTTTAACTTTGTGCTCTCAAACTTGAAACTTGATCAAAACAATTCTCTCAGGGGTCACCCCCCCCCCCAAAGTAGATGCAACTCCCTGTGAGTCAGTATTAGTTGCATGTAAAGTGGATTTTCCCCTTAGCTCTGAACTGGTTCTTACAAAGCTGCATTTGGGTGAGTGGTATCCATGAGCCTCAAAAGCAGCCAAATTTAATTCTTACCGAAGTGCATAGGGGCCTGAAAATTTAAAATGCATGCTTGGATGTTTTTAGAGCTTAAGTAACTGCATGTGTCACTACAGAATATTTTCAAGTGTTCCCATGCTTCCTTCCATTTTTTTTTTTGCTCAGTCAGTACAGACTCATTATTTTTTTTTAACCTTTTACATTTAAAATTGTTTAAATGCTAATTGTGTGTGCTCTGAATGTTTGTATGCTGTGAATGTATGAGCGTTGTAAGTGTATGTGCGTATGTTGTGAATGTGTTCTGTGTGGTGACTGTGTATGTTATGAATGTGTGTGTTATGAATGTATGTGTTGTAAATGTGTGCATTGCAAATATATGTATGAACAGAGCCATGGAGATCAGAGGACAACCTTGGCTGTTGTTCCTCAAGTGCTATTTATATTCTCTCTCTCTCTCTCTCTCTCTCTCTCTCTCTCTCTCTCTCTCTCT
>JADRCD010218614.1:0-10652 GCA_019843815.1 Montemys delectorum
ATACTATATTGAGTCATTACAGTTACACTCTCAAGCAATGCTAGTGCTGAGTTACATGATTTCAAAAATCTTTTCATTTTGTGTTTATAATGCTGTGTCACTCAGAAAAAAAATACTTCCATGTTTTGGAAAGAAATCAAAGCATCCACATCAAGCATTCAAAACTCCAGAAAGTGCAAGGAGAAGGCCGTATCATTACAGTGAGAAAATGCCATTAAGAAAGTAAGATCCTCCCATGTAACTGAGTGATCACAAGATACTATGATCAGTAATATCAAATTTCCCTGGGGTGCATTCTTATCTGCTGTTTTGTTTCCATAAAGCCGTTTCTAGTACGCAATACACTGACTTCAAAGAAAGATTTGAGGATCTTGATGACAACCATGGTCTTATTTGATGTTTTTGATACATTATTTCCCTTATACAATTTCTGTCCTACTTGACTAAAGTGCGGGCACCAGCATGCATTATGTATGCGACGGAGGTGAGTTTTCAAGTGATTCCAGTTCTAATGAAAACAGAACATTTATGAAAGAATGAGTTGAGCTTTGAATCTAAAACACACCCACTCTGTGAACCATGACCCTCTGTGCCTTCCATTGGGAAAATAATTGGTATGGGTACACTTAATTCCATATAAAATATTGAACCATAGCAATATAAAGTCATTATGATAGTTTTATAAAGGAAAAAACCCAGGGAAAATAAAACGCCAGTGTATAGTGCTATGCTACGATTCAATATAGGGAAGCATGTAGGATTTCAGTCCCCAAGTTTTTGTTTCCTACAGAGTCATCATTAATTCATGTTCAGTCTCTCCAGTGTTTGGAGGAAACTGCATAAACAAGAGGAGTCTTCAATCCCAACTGTTCTGCCACGCTCCAAGGGAGAGGAAACCAAAGGAAGCACATTACAAATTTGATTCAAAGGAAGCCTCAGATACTACAGCCACTACGTACATACTTCTTAAATAAAAAAGGGGTTGTCTGCAAGCTGTCTTGACATGGCCTGCAAAGGCTCACTGTATAATACACCAGTTCAGTAGATTGTCAAGAGAGCTCCCGAGATAAACAAAACCCACATCAAACTGCTCCTTTCTGTCATGTCGGCTCAACTCCATCAAAAAAAAAAAAAAAAAAAAAAAAGCTCTTTTAATCTGTAAGAAAACCCCAAATCTGTATGGCATTTAGATGGTGCTTTTTGATTCTCAAATAAGTTGAAAATAAAAACAAACAAACAAACAACAAAACCTGTGAAGTAATGCATAGATTGTATGCAAACGATCCATGATTAAAGATACATTGGGAATTTAAAAACAAATCAGTTTTCTTTTGTATATGAATTCCTGGTAATTACAGCTCAGAATCAGAAAAAGATTTTAAAGTAATTGTAGTTGTTAAAAGCAAATTATCTAGAATCTGTAGTTCATAAATATGCACAATTATTGTATTCCAAGGAAAATCATTCAAAGAAAGAAACAACAACAACAACAAAACTCCCCTAATATAAAGATCTACATTAAAGAACTGTGCTAATTAGCAATCAGTATTTGTTTAAAATGTTTCTTTTAGTCTGAAGGTAGGTGTCTTGAACAGTGTCCAAAAATTGTTTGAACTAATGCTTCATTGTATCTTTCTTCTATGTCTCCTCATTGTTTTTAAGTTACTTATTTGAAATACAAGTTTAGTTCACTTGAAAAACTAAGTATCAGTTGAAATATACACAAAAATACATATACACACAGTGATTATATATATATTACTTATATAATATATACTATATATTATAAATGTGATATATATCAGTTTTTAAATATTGTTCCTATTAATTTTGTACTCCTTGTTTCTTTTGTTTTCTTTTTTTTCTGAGACAAGGTTTCTCTGTATAGCCCGGGCTGTCCTGGAACTCACTCTGTAGACCAGGCTGGCCTTGAACTCCTTGTTCGAAATCCACCTGTCTCTATGAGATTGTTTCTCCTAGGAATATCAGAAGCTACATCCATGAAGTTTCACCAACAGGATTGCTTAAACCAGTAGGTCTCATCCAGTGGGTCCTGCTCCTTTGGTGGGTCCAACCTCCCTTTCACGTGGGCCACATATCAGATATTCTGCATATCAGATATTTAGATTACAATTCATAACAGTATCAAAATTACAGTAATGAAGTAGCAATGAAAATAATTTTATGCTTGGAGGGTGTCACCATGACATGAGGAACTGTATTAAAGTGTTGAGGCATTAGGAAGGTTGAGAATCACTGGCCTAAACTGAGCTGAATAAGAATGGCAACAATAATAAGCAAGCTAAGGCCAACTGAGGGAAGCCTAAGAGGATGCTGAGAGTGGGAGAGTGAGGTAGTCTTCCCCAGAGAAGAGCACACCACTTGGTTACCCAATACCAAGAAACATTTTTTTGTAAATGCATAATCATTATTTAATTCATTCTGCATCAATTTTAAGAGGCATCATGATTCCTATCTAAAAGATAGTGCTTCATCATGCACAACTTCAGGAAATGACTGGAATCAGTTTAAGCATTATTAGAGTATTGTATTTTCATTCATAGCTTAGAGGCTTAATATCTATTGGGAAAAGGAAAAGAGCTGGCCTGTGAATCTATATTTTATGATGAGTTTGTAATAACTTGTTTCACATTTTCTAATTCATATTTGGTCATCTTTTAGATGACCAGTGATTTTTTAAAAGGAGAATATTGTTGTCATGTTAAGTTGAAAGACACTTCTTTCTCCAATTACTCTGATTAATAATGTATGCTATCCTATTACAAGAGTACAATAATTTTATAAAAGACTAAAGACATTCATGAAAGATAACCATATTTATTTAATCTGATATGAACTTTATGCTTTATATGACATCTATCAACATACCATAACATCTTGTTTATAATTAAAAGTATTGGAGTACATATACTCTAATGCTTAAAGCAATCATTGTGTACCTAAAGATAAACTTTATATGGAGTAAACCCCAGAAAATGTGAGTTATTCTTTTACCTCACTATATGCACTATTTAGCAAACCTTTCCTCTCTTTGTTTAAATACCTCTTTTTGTTAACAGGAAGTATGACTTGCAGAGATGTCTATGTATGTTGAAATGTTTGTTGTACAAGTATAAGGACCTGAGATCAGGTTCCTAATAATCACATAAAACCTGAGTGGCATGGTAACATGACATTTGTAACCTTAGCATTAGAAGAACAGAGACTAGCATATGTCTGATATTAGTCAGCCAATTTGGCCAAATTAAGCTCCACATTCAGTGTTATTTTGGTTCAAAAATATAGTCAAGAATAGAGGAAGGCACCTCATGTCAACTTTTGGCCTTTATGAAGCATGGATTGCCAAGTGCACCCTATACCCATGCACATACCCAAATATACATAAACACGCACACATGCACATACATAAAGAAGTGCACATGAACACATATGTTGAAGAAACAACAGAATCATTGTTATTTTTTTTATAAAACTAATAAGTAGGAGTTAACAAAGGCCTACCCAAGAAGATGAAAAATGGGTAAGTAGCTCTTAGCATATCCTCAATATAGCCAACTGTTTGCACTGAAATAGACAGCATCCTATTCTATAGGCTATTTATAGAGCCCACCCTATGGTAACAGTTAATCTAAAGTAAATCTAGATCACAGAAAACTTTATATACTGTTGGAGAAACTATAGTTATCAATCTTTCTCTGAATGAGAAGTCAGAAGGATTGAAACCGACCTGAGCTAATGTGTCATCCACTCTTCAGTAGTTGGTGAAAACAGAAGCACAGAGACGGCAGTGGTTTTCCTTTGTAGCCCAGCAGCTCTGTGTGCTATGCTGAGGAAAATGACATTCTATTAAATGCTTTAGCTTGCCTCTGGGGTCTCTGAGATGCTAAATTGCTTTCATTTTATGTTGGGCCACCATCCGCTGGGCATGACTTAAGTAGAGATAAATTGTCCCTACATACTGGTACCTGCTGGAAAACTCAGTTCTCATTTGATTCTTCTTCTCAAAATATTTAAAGACACTATATACTTTAATTGAATGATGAAAGGAAAGCAACAAATCATCCTTTGGTGTTTCCCCAAATTACAGTTTTCTAGGTTTTATATGTTTCTTAAAGTCATAAGTCCTGGGTAGAAACGTGTTCCTGATGACATCTTCTCTGATTTGCCAGCTTTAGAATTCTCATCTGTGTCATGATTTACTCTAGATGACTCTTTTCTACTGAAGGAGTCTGGTCTCCTAATTGATCCCAGATACTTGAAAGTTGAAACCATGTTTTCCTTTCATGCTCTTGAATATATTTTCAGGGTGCACAAGAGAGTAAAAAATAGAAATTTATTGCTCTTCACACTTTCCTTTTGCCCTTATTTACTCATTTTCTCTTTTTCTTTCAACCAACTTTATTAAAAAATAAGTGTCAGAATACTGAAGGCTTGGGAGAAATTTATAGTGTGATTATCTGTGGATGATTGATGTGGTGAATGTCTGAGAGAGAGCAGAGATGGCATAGGAGGAAGGAGATTCCCTCCTCCCCCCCCACCCAGTTATGAACATGCTTGTAGAAGTTTTTTTGGCATTTGACAAAATACCTGATTGAGGTTGACACTCAAGAAAAAGAAAACAGTGAGACAGGAAAAGTTAAGAAAATACCTCTGTCTAGAATTTATGAGCCCTCCTTCCCAATGTTAAAAGAGATGCATTGGATACAAGAATCACATGTTTTCCAATTGAGAGAGAATGCATGAGATGATGATATATTTTACTAGGATGAATGGAAATGCATCTAAAAGTACATTAAACACCAGAATTTGGAGTGTGGTTGGAAGTTGGTGGTGTTGAGGCTTATGAAACCATTTCAATGTGTGACATTATGTCAGCATATGAGATCAAGGGGACTTCAATATATAAGAAGTAAGTATAAGGAAGACTAGGAAAGGTCTATCATGCAATGCAAGAACACTCTATTGTCTTCAGAAAAAAAATTAGTGCATACATTTACCCTAAAACAAAGTGAGACTAATTGTCAAATATTATTTTACTTTTCACAGAGCACTTTGACTTTTTAAATAGCCACAGATTTCTTTAAGCTTCCAAGCAGTGGAGAGGAGAGTTGTTGTAGAAAGATGCAGATGTTCCTAAATCAGAGACACTGCTCTCCAAGAACCAATAAACTCTTCCAAACAAATTATGGTTGTGTTGGAAAGATACATTCAGAGGACGGTGCCAAAGGCACAATTGGAGTTGAAGGGCTGAAAATATGGGCCAAGAACTCTGGAATGTGTGAGCTTTGAGCCAATGCACACCAGATGGGAACCATAAGGAAACAGAGTTTCAGATATTTTCATGAAGGAGAACAAGATTCCTCAATCTCGGCAAGTTACTTCCTTTAATCCCATTTCATCTGCTCTATTAAACATGGCAAAGGGATGATGACCATGACTTTCAGCTTTCTGTAGGCAGAAGTCTCAAACTTAATATCTTTAAACATGACCTTATAAACTAAGCATGCATGGCAAGAGCAGGCAAAACCACAGAACAATTAGTACATTGCAGCTATTGAACACTTCAATTATGTTGAAATAAGTACATAAGTCCACAGTCAGACCCTGAACAGAAGGTAGGAAAATTGAACAGGTATAAAAAGGAGAGGAACACTCATAAACTCAGATGCATTAATGGGAACAGGAGGAATCAGGTGGGTGATGACTGAGGGAAAAATACCAGGAGAGACAATTGGAATGGGGTATAGCAAGTCACAGTAAGATTATGTACTTCTTCTCCCATTAAGGCCAGATGAGGCAGCCCAGTAGGGGAAAGAGGTCCCAAAGGAAGACATCAGAGTCAGAGAAGCCCCTGATCCTACCTCTTGGGGTGCCACATAAAAACCAAGCTGCACATATGTTACATATATGTAGAGGGCTTAGGTCTGTCCCATGCATACTCTCTGTTTGGCAGTTCAGTCAGTGAAAATAAATCAAAAATGATGGTGCATGAGAAATGATACTTGAAATTGTCTTCTGCCTCTCTCTGTCTCTATCTCTTTCTGTCTCTCTGTCTGTCTCCCTTCCTCTCTCCCTCCCCCTTTCTCTCTCTCTCTCTCTCTCTCTCTCTCTCTCTCTCTCTCTCTCTCACACACACACACACACACACACACACACACACACACACACACACACACACACAACAGTGAGAAGGCTCAGTTGACTCCATGCTCCATGACAGGCTTCAAATTGGCAGTTTAGGAGACTAGACCTAAGAACTGGGCACATCAGTTACAAGGAAAAACAAAACCCAGGCTTTGGGCAGCTCGTCAGAAACTGACCTACCATCAGAAGCTGTCTTGCCACCTAACCAAAGGCAAGGACAATGGGTCAGCAGCAATTTCCAGACTTCCCCAGCAACAGTTTCCACTCCCAGGCCCCAGTAATGGTTCTGGAATGTTCGTAGAGATGGACCCTACTGATTAAGATAGGGGTCACCTACCCTGGAATTCCCCTAATGAACTTTAAATCAGGCCTTCGAGCTCATGTGGTTGTCTCTCTATCTTGGAATGGGAGACTCCAGGATGCTGGACTTCTGCAGAAGAAACACTCTTTGTGTTTACATACTATTTGAGTCCAGGGAATCATTCTTCTTCAAATCATGGACCCTTATAACAGGAATGAGAATCAGAAGCTTGGGAATATGAGGAGGAGTAAAACTTTAGGGGAGGCACTTGGGAAAGAAGGAGGGAGGCAGGAGAAGGTTTCTGGGCATCCTTTGTGAAACAAGACTGTGAGGTAAGTACTATGTGGCTCTGGTAGCTACAAAAGGAAGAGAGTGGTTTCTCCTCTAGACTTTTCAGAGGATAGCAGCTCCCCAGGAAGCTAACTACAGTAGACATAGAAGCCAAGAACTTTAAGATGATCATAAATTCCTGCTGTTTACACCCACAAGCTTGCCATACATTATAATAACAAATCAAAATGATTCAAAGACAAGGACTTGTTCAGGTGAGCAGGGAAGTGTCTTCTTTCCTAATCCGTTCCTAAGAGTTAGAAATAGACAAAAATGCTGATGCCATCAATTCAGAAAAAGTTAAACTGTGTTGGAAGTTAGTAGTTAGGATATCTGACTTTGGAATATAAAATATATTGGAGCTGGGCTTTATAATTTGATCATAACTCTTCCTCAGTTTCAATAACTTTCTTATTTGCCCTTACATCTCTTGGAAAAGAGTCAAAACCTTTGTAAAGAAATATTATTGTGCTGAGAAAAGAGCAGAGGAGCAAAATCCTGTTTAAATTAAAATGAATTGAGAGGAAATTTTTTTAAAGGTGCATAGAAGAGCAAAGGAGCTTTGTCTGATCTCATTTTTCTTCTTAGTCCCTCTGACCTGCAGTGCCAACGAGGTCACAGAGAACTGTTTAGCATTCTCTTTTGTGAATCCTCATGAAAGAGCCCAAGAACAAAAAAAATTCATACTGTCTGAAAGTTCAATAAATCTTTTTTTAAAAACTTCAGAGACATATGCACAAGCGAAGCTGAGGAAATGTAAGACCATTCATTTGTCCTTATTCCTAGATAGTATTTCAGGGGGATGACCCACATGATTTCAGTATAACGGGGAAGAATGGCTGGGTAATCGGCGATTGATTGAAACATTTTCCATTTCTCTGTCACATCAAATCTTGCAGTATATGCCTTTCTTTTTCTGTTGTAACTCTTCTGATGAAGAGTCTCTAGGTCTAAGAGAATCCTAACACCTTGGATCTGATCGTTTTTCATATTGTCATAGAAGTTGTGAAACATTTCTGTCTTCAAGTGTATTTGTATGAGCCTCTTTTTCTAAAGGTAGAATTTCAGCATTTTGGGTATACTTTCATCTAGACATTATTATCTTTGGGAAATTTACTAGATTCTTAAAACTTGTATTATGTAGTGGCTGGATTGGTAATTATCTGGTATTGGCTTAACGTCGATATAATAGAGACATTTAAATCAATGAAATTTATCTCTTAACGTTGTGGAAGCACAACAATCACTCCTAATAAAATAGGATGTGCCGAAAGAGATTTGACTTGCCAAGTATATGAAGTTCTCATAGGAGGTTTTCTTTTTTCATTTCTTTTATTACACAGCTCACCCATCACTGTGGATGCTCTTGAATGATTGATCAAAACTATATCATTTCTGGGCAGTAGTGATAAGCACTTAGATTGGGAAGAGCCTGGAGTCTATACCAAAGCCCTCAAAGATTTTTTTTTATCACAGTAATTGCAAATTCCCATTTACTCTTTAGACTCATGTCACTGCCAATATTTATCCAAGTCACAATGAACTGCAATCCAGATAATATTCTTTGTGTATACACTTGGATCCAGCAAATGAACTTGAGCAAAATGCTTTTTCACTTCATGGAAAAGATACATTACATATAAACAAATGGTATTTGGCAAAACTGAGAAATGGGGCCATTTGTGCTGTCATGGAATCTTGCTTATAATTTATGGATTTATAAAAGCATGTATCCTTGACTCTTTTGTCAAAAACTACCCAATTAACCATTGGGTATAATTCTTCAGGAACAAAAGCACTTCAGGTACATTTTGAGCACTAAAAAGCTGTTTCTCCACACAAGTGACAATACTGGGGATTTTATTAAACTGCAAACTTCTCATTTGAAAAGGGCTAAAAGCAAGCCTTAGGGATTGTCTTAAGCATATCTAGTTCAACTGTGCTCACTCTTATAGTCATATAAGCTTACATGTACAGCTATGTCCTCCCAGCATCTCTCTCATTCAAGCCTGACATTTTCATCACTGTTGTAAATCATAGCACCTCTTTACATTACTCTTGCCTTTCCTAGTTAACATAGAAATTAGTCCAAATATATATCTCTTAATTTTTTTAAAAAAAACTTTTAATTCTTTCTTAGACAAGGTCTTGCTCTGTAGCCATGACTGACCTCAAACCACTCCTTCTACGGCTGAACTATTCCCAGCTTTAAAAAGAAAACTGAAGTTAGCGTTTTCACTGCATCCAACCACCATGCATAGTTGTTCTTCACAGGTTTATGCCTGTGAAGTTCAAGGCCTTCAGAGAGTAGGATGATGGTGGATGAGAAGGATGTAAATAGGATAGGGAAGGTATGTTCTGGAAGATCACTGTTTGTGTCTGTTATCTAATGCTGTGGATGATCCCTGGTATATAAAAACTCAGATTCAAGTGCTAGAACTTATTTTTCCGGAATATCTCAACATCTGGCAACTAAAGATATTTAAACTAAAGATTTTGTAACTAAAATATATTTTTACTGAAGAATGACACCAAATGATAAACAAACACATTCACATCTGTCTTAGTCAGGGTTTCTATTCCTGCACAAAACATCATAACCATGAAGCAAGTTGGGGAGGAAAAGGTTTATTTAGCTTACACTTCCACTCTGCTGTTTATCACCAAAGGAAGTCAGGACTGGAACTCAAGCAGGTCAGGAAGCAGGCGCTGATGCAGAGGTCATGGAGGGATGTTTCTTACTGGTTTGCTTCCTGTGGCTTGCTGAGCTTGCTCTCTTATAGAACCCAAGACTTCCAGCCCAGGGATGGCACCATCCACAATGGATCCTGTCTTCTTAATCACTGAGAAAATCCCTTACAGCTGGATCTCATGGAGGCATTTCCTCACATTTCTTTGTGATAACTCCAGCTTGTGTCAAGTTGACTCACAAAACCAGCCAGTACAACATCTATTAAGTATTTCTATTGCTGGAGCCCCGGGAGAGGGACCTTTGGTTAGATTCCTTTCTGCCTAGGCTTGGTGACTTGAACTCAAACACTAGCACTGACATAAAGACCATGTTCAGGGGACTGTGTCCATCACCACAATCCTGTAGAGGGGAGGGGAGAACCAGTCAGATCCTGGTATCTTACTGGCCAGCTGTCAATCATTGTGGTATAGCTTCAGGTTCTCTGAGAGACCATTTCAGAAACACAGGGGGACAGGTACTGAAGGATACACCCCAAATTAACCTCTGCTTTCCACAGGTACAGGAATGAGGACAATCAAGCCACACCAGTGACACTCACATGTACATGGCCACACATCCCAGATCTCTTCCCCTACAATTAAAAAGTCAAGATTTCTATAGACCAAATTTTATTTTTCATCTGACTGGTACACAATGCTTAACAAAATACAGCTTGGATTCTTTTCTCAAGCTTACATGTGCAGCTAAGTTCTCCAAGCAACTTTCCCATGTGAGGCCAACATTCCCATCTATGTTGTAAATCCCAACACGTCTTAGTTTGTTGAATTTGCTTCAGTAGTTATCATCTTGCCTTCTCAAGTTAGCCTGGAAATAGTAATAATGCTGGCACATTGTCGTCTTCATTGTTTCTTCCTAACCTTTAAGGCAATCACCATGGAGACCCACACTTGCAATCCTAAGAGTTACTACTAAATTCACTTATGACCTCCTAAAGCAATGAAAAGGACAGTCTTCAACATTCCAGGTCCTGCCTTTTTTTCCCTCCTGTGGGTGGAATGGTGTGTGCATTCATGTGCGATAGCACACGTGTGGAAGTCAGAGGTCAATTTGTGGGAGTCGGTTCTCTCTTTCTACCATGTGGGCTCCAGAGGGCAGACTTAGATA
>JADRCD010218615.1:0-35000 GCA_019843815.1 Montemys delectorum
TCTACCACGTCACAATCCCCGGGTAGTTGGCTCCAGAACCAAGCATTATTTCTCTCTTGTCCAGAGGGTCTTAGGTCCAACTAGAGCTGTTAGTTACCATTGGAATTTAAATCTAACAACAGGGCTGCTGTGGCAAGAGATCCATCCAAAGCTATGCTCTGACTGCAATGCAGACATGCCATTCATCTTTAATTCCTCTGGCTTGGATACAGACACACCATTAGTAGTAACACCTTTGATCCCAAACAATGACATCTAATTGAGAGGCAGACAAAATGACAAATCAGAAAAAGATTTGACAGAATGAGTCAGAGATATCAATATGCCCAACTCTAATGAGAACAATGAGGAAAGAGAAGTTATTTAAGAGCAGCACAGGGAGAGAAAAGAAAATGTAGTATGTGTGGCAATTTTACCGGGACAGGTTTTTTCAAAGACAGGTCACAGAGACAGCAAACTAGACAGAAATGAGGACAGAATGAGCCAGAGAATGAAAAGGAGCCAGAAGATTAGAACATATTGCCAAAGTTAGTATGGGGCCCAGGCAAAATAGTAAGCCTCGAAGATGACAATTATATCTGGCAAACAAAAGATACTTTCATATACCAAGGTATGCATATACTCTTAGGGTTATCATTCTATGTTGGTCATTGGTGGGGTCCATAGGTACCATAGCTGGGTAGTACTTTTGGTTGTTTCCCTCCTTTGGAAGCTTGCATGGCACATTCTGGTACCGTTAAAGATAGCCCTCAAGGAGAAGGCTTTTAGATCAGCTCATTTTGTCCTTCAGCTGATGAATGGATAACAAAAATGTAGTGCCTATACACTTTGGAATTCTATTCAGCGGTAAAGAAAAAACAAAATCGTATTTCCAGGGCATGGATAGAACTAGAAAGGATTGTATTTGATGAGGTAGCCCAAACCCAGAAAGACAAACATCATATGTTATCTTTCATCTGAGGTTCCTAGCTCCAAATCTTCAGATGTGAATCCATATCCTATAGCAACTGCAGAAGCCAGAAAAGGAAAAGAAGCTACCAGTGAGATGGGAATAACATGATACAAGTGACTCTATTGTAAAATGAGAGAAATATGGGGACCTCTAACTGTGAAAACAGAAAGATAAATTCATATGGAGAGGGGTAAAATAATAGCATGGATGGCTGAAAGGTATCATACTGTTAACTATCTACCTAAGAACAACTAAAATACATATAAGGTAGTGTATAAATATAAAGATATACTTAAAATAAAATTTCCAATCTGAAGTGACAATGCTCCCTACCAAGAGACAGAGATATTCTAACAAAAACCTCAACACCAGGCATGAGAAATTGTCTTTTCAGTTGTTAACCAGGGTTACCTAAGAGAATTTCAAAACAACACAAGAGCCCTCTAGACATGGGAGTAAATTTCTTTTGCGGAAGCCACAATGTCCTTTAGTCAAAAGCCATGGGGTTTGTACATTTGATCTCTTGATGTCCTCTGAGAGGCTCTACCCCAGCAGCTGACTCAGAAGGATGCAGAGGTCAGCAGGCAAACAGAGGATGGAGTTTGATAGCTCTTATGGAAGAGTAGGAGGAAGGATTGAGGGCCCTGGAAGAGATAAGACCTCCAACAGGAAGACTGACCTGGACCTTAAACTAACCCACCAATCAAAGAGCATACAGTGTCTGGACCTAGACCTGCCTGCACATATGTAGCAGATGTGCGGCTCAGTCTTCATGTAGGTCCAGGAAAAAGAAAGAAAGAAACTGGAATGGGGATTATCTCAAAAGCTGTTGCCTGTCAAGGCAGCCTTGTCTGACATCAGTGGGAGAGAACTCAGAGACTTGAGTGCCAGAGGAGAAAAGGAAGGTGTGTGGGAGAGGGGGAAAGATTATGAGAGGGGATGACCTGGAGGGGGGGCAGTGAACAGGATGTAAAGTGAATAAGTAACAAAATGAAGCTAAATGAAAAAAAGAAAGGAAGGAAAGAAGACAGAAAGGAAGAAGGAAAGAAAGAACGAGAGAGAGAAAGAGAGAAAGAAAGAAGGGAGGGAAGGAAGGAAGGAAGGAAGGAAGGAAGGAAGGAAGGAAGGAAGGAAGGAAGGAAGATAAAAATCCAGTGTAAATTTTTCTAAGTGTGGTAGAAAATGATTGCAACTTACTCCTGGCATGGGCCATACATGTTTTAGTTTCTTGTACACAGTTTATTTATATGCTTTTTTTTTCATAATGGGCAAAGTGACACCTGAGTCATGGTTATCTTCATGTAGAATCATCTAGTAACAAGTGTATTCATACCTATCTATCCTCACAAAAATATATTGCTACTGAAGCTTCACTCTGTTACCTCATACTAAGAGAGAAGGAGATTTGATACTCATCCATTTTTTTTAGTACAAATGGATAATTTCTTAGATAGAGTTAGACACTGGTTTAGTTATTATGCAGTCCTGGAAAAATTAAATGTTGATTAATCAAATATATATTACAAAAGAAGCCACAGGTGCTGTTCCAATATTATTCATTGAGCTGTTTTTACAAACAGATTAGAGAGAAAAAAATGTAAGTGTATTCTAGCATCAAGGAAACAAATCAGCAACAAAAAAAATCCTCAAATGGTTCTCAGATAAAACCTTGTCCTAGCTTGGCATGCAAATTGAGCAGAGGTGGAGCATCAGTGGACTGCACATGGTAATCGGTTATGGTCCGTTTAGAATTGCATCTGTGTGTTGATGGCAAATTCAGACTGACAGAAGTTATAGTCATTGCAAGCATGACTTTCCTAATAACCTTTGCTCTGCCCTAGGATTCCTGACTTCTATGGTGGTGGTATTTTACAGAGAGAGATCATTTAATAAATAGTGTTCTGCAGTCAATTAAGATTAAAGTCGACTTCCCCTTCACACTCCTTAGTAATATGCTTCTGTATCCAAAAGATAAGGACTTGAGAAATGGCTCACTGGGACAGGCCAATGGGCCTGGAGTCCAGGATTCTGTCTCCAGCAGTGACAGCAAAGGGCTTTGTAGAGGCTTGCATGGTTACCATCCATGACATTAGCCTGAAGAAACAGACGATGTATATTAAGAACACCTGATGACCTTTAATAATCTGCTGTGGATCTGACATCTAAGAATTTGTCAAGTCTGTTGTGAACATATACATTTATTTGCCCTCTAACACTGTAATGTCAGGCAGCCTTGAAGTAGATATCAAATATTCTTTGTTTCAGTCTCATCTATTTCCTTCTTGAATTTGAAAATTCTTTTTTACTTCTTAATACCTATGTGTGTTTATCTGTAAGGAAACAATAATAGCTGCCCTGCCTTTTAAGTCAAATCTATAACCTTTCCGCTAACTAGCAAGCCAAACACTGTGAAAACTGTTGTGGTCCCAATAGAATATGACACAAACTTTCTCATCACCTTACAGAATACTGACTAGTGACCAGAGGCTAGCTACTCATGTGTGTTAGGGAAATTATCAATAACTAAAAGTCTATGTTCTCACGAAGGCCTCCTTAATGAAAGTGAGACTATTAGATGAGACTGGATATCACATGCACTCTTAAGAGAAGACCATCAATAACTGGTCGCCTGCAGAGAAGCATATTTTGTCCTTGCCAGATTGCAATCATAAATGACTGTGTCTATGCAGCACTTCTTTGATCTATCCTTTACATTGGTTTTGATAGCAAATTGAACCGATGACTTTATAAAGAATAGTTTACAGTAGTTTCTTAGGAGTAACAAACTCATAGCTGGCAAAATTGATTATGAGTTCAGAGTGCTTCCTGTTCTTCTATAGCACCAAAATTTGGTTCCTGGAACTTACTTTGAGTGACTCCTAACCACGGGCAATTCCAGCACAAAGGGGTATGACATCAGTTTATGGCCTCCATGAACGTTCACCACATGTGGCATACAGTCACACAAACATTAATAAATAAGTAAATATCTAAATAAAATCCTCTTTAAATGATTCAAAAACCACTTCTTTCCTTTCAAGATCCTTCACTTCTCAAGGCAAATTCGGATAGGAATGGTTACCCTCTCCTGAAACAATATTGCTTTTGTATAAATTAAAACAGAGTTATATTTTTAAACGCTATCTGAGAGATAAATAAGTTAATTTGTGAAAAAGAACCACTCTAAAAGTCGAACCATCCCTCAGAGGAGTTCATGAATCCATCACTTTTCAGAAGTTTCAACATTATTCAAGCCATTAAACCGTTTTGCAAAAGTTTAAATGTACTGAATCAGCCCCAGAGCCCTGTGCCTTCCTGAAGTACTTTCCAATCTGTAGCTTTCTTCCGGAGTCCACATGTTACCATTTCTGACATACTGACCTTTTCGTGGCAAGACTCTCTTTTCCTGGGTTTACACTTTGCTAATGAAGCTGTCAAGAGCATATTGTGAGATGTAAGGAAGAGGTGGGCAGCTTTAGTCACGCCTTTTACAGGAAGATAATGAATTTCTAGAGATGATGTATGATTTTAGCCTGTGCTCCCAGGTACACTTACACTAGTTGATAAGTAATAGTGAGAATTTGAAGGTCAGATTTTTTTTTTTTTAATTTTTACTTTTTTAAATCCGATCACACAGCCCCGACTCCTCTTCTCTTCTGAGTGTCACCCTTACAAATCCCTCCTACCATTGCCCCTACCCTTCTCAGAGAAGGTGAGCCCACTTTAGGTACCACCCCATCCTGGGGCATCTAGTCCCAGAAGGGCTAGGCACATCTTTTTCTACTGAGACCCAAGCAGACAGTCCAAGCTTGTGGGGAAGAGGGTCCAACAGCAGGGAACAGAGACCCAGACAGAGTTCTGTATTAGCAGGGCCTGTATTACTCCTGTATTAGCTTATATACACACACGCATGCACACATGCATAAATACACACATTAAACATAAACAAGTATTGTGTGTATTTATGTGTATTCAATCTTAGATAAATATACTAATAAACCATATTATTATACATACATATATAAATAAAATTTACTACACTTGCTTATAAGATATATCAAAATAATCCAGCAATGGCTAACACACCCTGGAGAGGCCAGTATATGATACTTGCTCTGTCCACTATGAGATTAGCTGTTTCTACAGTCATAATCTGAGAGTAAAGGTGTGTGGAATTCTTAAAAATTTCCCTTCTCATATACCTTTTTATCTAGGCTTCTATTTTCTAGTTGTAGCCCTGTAAAATAAGATCTAAGACAATAGGAAGAAAAACAAATTTCTAAAAGATGAAGCCTCCTCTCTTGCAAAGGCTATGATAGAATAACACTAGAGTCTCCATTTTACCTCTCCCTTTACCAATACTCTAAATTTGAAGTAAGTAAATTTTGCCCTGTATAATCTATTCTGTAGCTCCACTGTCCCAACAATCTTTTTCCACCTCTTTGATTGAAATACGCATGAGATAAATGCTGGATAGCAGAGGAGTCCCTTTGAAACTGTGCAGTACCACCAGTGTTTTCATTTTCACTCTATCCAGCCATCCGGTGTGTTTAGTCAACACAGGAAATCTAGGAAGGTGAGAAGCCAAACATGATAGCTTTATCAGACCTTGTATTTATTACCCGAAGAACATTTACTTTCATCATTTTCATTTCTTCATTTACTTTAAAACCAAAGAAAAAGAGCAATCGTATTTGTTTTTAATTGCTCTGCCCAGTCTTTCAAATATATATAATTGTTTCACATTTGGCTCAAATGTATTAAGAGACATATGGTTATAACAAAGGAATCATTTCAGCTGGTAAAGCCCTGAGCGAACCTCACAAAAATGTGATCATTTGTAAATCATTGTGACTTGGAAGCTTTCTCCGTACGGCTTAATTATAACTCAGCTCGGTACAAAGTGCCATGCTCTTCCTGGGAAAAGCAGTAAATGAGACTGCCCAGAAAACAGTGCAAGCTTCGTTATTCATGTCTATCTCTCCTGCACAGGTCCAGGCTCCACACTAGGTCTTATCTTCATCATGCAAAAGTAACATGAAACTTATATCAACTGGGAACTCATATTATTTACTCATTGCTAACTATTACCATCCCATTAAAATTTTAGCTTAAAATACCCTCTGGTAAATTAGAAATGCTGATAAAAATAACTACAAAAATAAGACAGGCATTTTGCTTTCATCTTCCTAGAAACTCTTGACAGGTGGTCACCTTGAAATTTGGCAGCAATAGTACAGCTGACTTTGAAAAAAAATGCCTTGATACAGAAATTATTCAAGAGCTCTTGGGACCCACCTCTGCATTTTTCCAAGCAATCTCTTCTACAGTTTAAATGTGTTCACCAAAATTGTAAATGGCATACAAAGTAGTTTTTTTTTCCTACAAACTTTATAGATAAGACAGAACACTGTAATTGGCACAGAATGGGAAATAATTATCTTACTTAAAGGGATAATATAGGAAAATCTATCATGCATCAGCTTTGAGTACATAAAGATAATGATTTTATTATCTTCATAGAATTAAACCAAAACACAGATTTTAGTTACATTTCCTCACCTGCTACTTAAAAGTTAAGGTTGAGAATTAACAATTGACTGTAGGTCATAAGCATATGATTCTACCTGTGCTTGAACCCCCCCAACCTAGATGTATGTACTTCAGATGCAAAACCACTGTAGTGTTTATTGACAAGGTTATTGGAAACAACTTCTCCATCTTATGGATCTATTTTGGAGATGTTTGGTTGAGAACAACTTCTGTGACTTCCTTTTTTTTCTCCCAGCTACTTTTTAATGGGTTACCAAATTACTGGGATTCATTCTGCTAAACTTGAAAGACTCTGCTCACTTTGGATTTTGGCCATGGGTCAGAACTCTTGAGTTTGTAGATCAGCTCCTTCTTGGCAGTTAAAAAATACTGCCCTATTCCTGTATTTCAGATGATACTTAAAAAAATATCCAAGGCATACTGAAAAACCCAGTACTTAGTTTGCAATATAATGCTACATTGCAAATACAATTGTAATATTAAGAACTACAATTATTCAGTACTATTCCAGATGCGCTTTTTTGTTAACCACAAATAAACATTCCTATGAAGAAAAGAGACATTGGAGAGTTAGTTTCTAAAGAGTCTCTCATGAATAGCTATCTCCTTTCAGACTCCTGTCTGAAGTATCTCTATATACTCAATAATTCATACTCAGAGTCTCCATGGACATTTAAAATAAATACAGAGCCAATATTTACATCAGTACACCATGTTAGAAAGGATATAATACAAACTGTTAATGTTAGTTCATTTTTCTGTACTTTTCCTTGGTGATGGTTAATCTTCATTGTCAACTTGACTAGATTAAAACTACTCAGAAGACCAGCAGTGGATATATCTGTGAAGTTGTTTCAACGTATGTTTCATTGAGGCAAAAAGGTGAATGTGAGTGGCCTGGGGAAAAAAAGAAGTTATTTATATATACTTAATTTTTAATAGTTTCTGGGCAAGACTTAGACATCTTCTTCAGTGATCTAACCCACTTTCCTGTAAACAGGTCTTTAATTATTCTCTAAGGAGACTCATTGGATCATTTTTAAATACATAAGAAGTAAAACAATTAAATGATATAAGAAAGCTTCTATATACTCTATCAAAGGAGAAAGTAATCATAAATATTACTAAGCTGCAAATCCTGTGACCTAAAATAGAATACTGCTTGCAAGAAAAACTAGAGTAAAATAGTATTACAGATGCTATGAGAGTAACCAACCATTTCTTGTTGGAACTAGCACACTTATACCTGACAATGCTAAAAAGTTGAGAAAAAAAACCCTAAGACTGAATAGGTCATGGCCCTTAAAAGTATATCTCCCTCTACTATTCTGCTATATGAGCACAGTAATAAAATGACATACTATACCCATAGATCAGTACATCTCTCAACAATCATCAGAGAGAGAAACTTCTTACAGTAGATAAGATTGGTTCAATATAGTGATCCTCATCCTTCCTAATGCTACAGTTCTTTCACATAGTTCTTCATGCTTGGTGAACCCTAATCATAAAATTATTTTGTTTTTACTGCTGTTATGAATATAAATAGTTATGAATGTAAATATAATATAAATATTTGATGTACAGGATATCTGATATGCCACCCCTGTGAAAGGGTCCTTCAGCCCCCAATCTGGTTGTGACCCATGGGTTGGCAACTTCTGCCAAACAGGTTGAGAAACATTGGAGCACTCAATCTTGAATAGGATGACTTTATCAAACATCTTCCTTTGAAGCTCAGGGACCTATTCAGAAGAGAGACGGAAAGATTGTAAGAGCAAGAGTTGATGGTTGAGTGTGACTCGTAGGAAACTTTATCTTCCTTTACAAAAGGGCTGATGCATATGTGAATTCTCAGAAGCTGGAACAGCACATAGAAGACCTGTGCAAGTTCAGGTCAGACAAAGTCCCAGCACATAGGAGGGGAAGTGGGCATAAAACCTAACCCTAGCCAGGAAGCTCTTGTCAGTTGATACATGCTAATAGAGGAAAAATCAGTTTTCCTCAGGAAAATGGTGCTGGGCATATAAAACACACTCCAGTGCAGGCCGTTGTTCATGTGTAGTAAGCCAACATAAAGTCAGATTTATGTTTTGTGTGTGCTGTTTCTGTCATTGTTGTTCTTTGGGGGATATTATTATTTTCTTCTTTTGATTTTTGCTCATATTTTTATTTTTTACTCATTGATTGACTTTGTGAGAGAGACTGAAAGAAAGAAGGAAATATTGATTGGGAGGATACAGAGAACTTCCAGAAGCAGAAAGAATATGACCAACTTATATTATATGAAAAAAAATGTTAAAGCAATTAAAAAAAAAAGGAGGCTTGTCATCACAGAACAGAGACTGCTACTGAAAGCCACAACTGTTGAAAATACAAAGAACAACTTGTGGTGTGTCCAGCCCCAGTCCATACATCTACTGCACACCCTGACATGGAACATGGAGAGGAAAAGAAGGTTGAAAGATTCATGGGACCCTGCCCCTTGAAGAAGAGCTACAGGCCATCACAACTTACTGAAAGAATAATTAGTCTTTTCCCCATAGATAAGGTCCCTAAGTAATCATCCAATCCCACCTGTCAGCCCTCAATGTGTATGTACAACCAACACTAAGTGGTCTCAGTATATAGCATCTATATATCTAAACACAGACACACAGAAACACACACACATGCACGCACGCATGCATGCACGCACGCACGCACACATACACATTTGATACCAATCCCAATTTTAAGTCACCTAAAAACCAAGGAACTATTTTTAACCTGGAATATTATGTGCCATATAAGACATATATCAACTGAATTGAGTTTTGTCAAAAACATAGGGTGGGTTTCAGTAGGAAAAAAGGTGAGCAGCATTGCTTATCTTATTCCTGACTTAGTTGTGGTGTGCCCAGCCTCTTCATTCTCCCTCTCCATTCTGTGCTGACATCAAAGACAGTGTTATTTTTTTAAACTGTGAACCAAAATAAATCCTTCTTTCCTTAAGCTGCTTTTATTGGGTATTTTTCATAGCAATGAAAAAAGTCATTAATGCAACACTACTCCATTAATTGGGACAAAGAGATCTACCAATGAATGCATAGAATGTAAAAAAGACTATTTTCCTGTTAGTCCTATCTACTGATGTGTTAACAGCCATTTGTAAGTGAAGAAGTCTGAGTCACATTCTCATAAACATGTAGAATTTTCTCACTAAAGATGTATTAAACAAAAAAAAATGTATTAAACAAGAAAGATTCCATGTAGAGTAGATCTATTTATATGTCTATCTGTCTGTCTGTTTGTCTGTCTGTCTGTCTCTCATCAGCATTTAAAATGTATTTAGTGGGAAAGTTATCTTCCATGATCCTAGGGGGAAAAATATAAGAAACTTGCCATCATCTCAAACCTTTCTTGATTAATCTTATACGATGAAGAGGCTATGCTTTAATTATAACTTAATCACTGTTTAGTCATCCAAACTATCTAACCATTAAACTAAGCAAAATTCTACAAGTGTTTTTGAACTAACTCTTTTCTACCTCTTACTGAACCTGTAACATGGAGTGACTAGACGAAGCCTTGCACTTCTTTTGCTCTTTCCTCCCTCCCTGCTTTATGCACCCTCTGCCTTCCTCTTCCCAACTGACTTGTCTGTTACCTCATGCCAGGCACCTGAGGAAGGAGGAAGAGAGTAAAACAAATCTGAACTGTTATCCAGTACAGAGAAAAGACTCTTTTTCAAAACTCTGTCATTAAACATGATACCTCTCCCCTCTTAGGTTTTATTGATTCTGTGCTTCTCAGACCTAGGGTGGATTTAGAGTTAAATGGAAGTTTGATAGGATTTCTGGACAAATTTATCTTACATTACTTTGAAGAGTTATGTTACATTATTCCAGTTTGCTCTGCTATGTCTGGTCTATGTCTTGTGCTGAGGGTTTTTTGTTTTTGTTTTTGTTTTTGTTTTTGTTGTTGTTGTTGTTGTTGTTGTTGTTGTTGTTGTTGTTCTTCTTCTTCTTCTTCTTCTTCTTCTTCTTCTTCTTCTTCTTCTTCATCATCATCAGTAATAGTAGTAAAGAAGAGAAAGTTAGTTGCTCTCTGTTCCTCTGAATGGCCCAACTCTGGAATAAGATGGCCACCCATTAGGACCTTCAACTTGGAAGTGATAAAAGCAGTAGAGGAAAGAGTCTTTAGGCCAGGATCGCTTGGCCACTCAGACCAAGTGCTCTATACAGATACCTAGAAGAATCTAGTGGATGACACCCCCTTTCATGGGTAAAAGCCCTTCTTTCTCCAAGACTCACCTCACAGGTTCTGACTGTCAGTAAAAAGGAAACATGAGAAGATAGAAATGGACCTGAGAAGAAGTGGATCCTCTAAGACCCTTCAACAGTGGACCTGTTGCTCTAAGACACTCCTCCTCCATATCCCCCTACCCTTGCCCCCATGGCTCAGCCAGCACCAGCACTGGCTCTAGAATACTCAGCCCATACAGGACTGGGGCCATTGTACCCCTCCTTTACTGGGGTTGTTAAAGATTCAATGGCCAAGGTGAAAGAAGGGCTAGCTAAGTGCAAGAGAGAAAGAGAGCAAGCCCAAGGTCGGTTCAACAATTCTCCTTGGTTCACCACCTTGATCTCCCTATTATGTCCCTTAATCATCTTGATTTTACTTCTGAATTTTGGCCCCTACTGTTGTGATCATGAGAAGAGAAAAAGCTATAAGAATATGTTCTGGCGGCGTGTTGGGGAAGGGGCTAACCTCAGTGGGCCCATGTGGAGGCAGAGGCATCCCTTCCGACTGAGAGACCAGCCACACACCGGTATAGTATAGAATAGAGTTTATTTAGGGCATGGGGAAGGGACTGGGTTTCTAATGTACATCTTAAAAAATTTTTTTCTTTCTTCCAAATGTACTTAATCTTATTCTCTACCTATAATAATGTGTTCCAACATCTTATCAAGTCCAGGTACTTGCTACATCCAGGCCAGCTCCAGAGAAGCAACCTTCAGATGCTCCAATCTCTTATCAGACACAGACACTTCTTACTGGACCTGATCTTCTGATCTATCCTCAGATGGCTCCACAGGCCCTGGACAGCAAGGAAACAGTCAACTCTCCAAAGACTGGACAAACACCCACCCCATACCCATTCCTCTAGGTTCCTACAGACATGTTGCCCCCAATGTCAGCATGAAGCAGCCAGATATTACTGGTGACCCTATTCCTGTTTCCCCATCACCTCTTTCTAATATTTTCTTTTTTAACTAAACCAAAATGGGGGTATGTTGATATTCTGTCTAAACTCTATCCCCACAGCTCCTGGCAGCAGCCAGGTATGCTCCTCCCCACTGTTACCTGGCAACAACCAGGTATGCCTGGCCCTATAAAAGGGACTACTTGCCCCTCCTCTTTCTTCTTACCCTCTTATGCCTCTTGCCTCCTTGCTCTCCTCTCCCTGCCACCATATAGTCATGGCTGGCTTCTACTTCTCTGCTCTCTCCTTCTCTCTGCCTTTATCTGCCTCTGCTACCTTCTTAACTCCCCTCCCATGCCCTGAATAAGTTCTATTCTATACTATACGGTGATGTGTCTGGTCTCCCAGGGGGAAGGGATACCTCCTCAGCATGGACCTGCCGAGGCACCCCCTTCCTCCACACCCTGCCAGAACATATTCTTAAAGCTTTTTCTCTTTTTATGATCAGAACACCTACATTTTGAACCACTTGGTCACTTTTGTTAAGGAGTGCATAGGTACAGTATAGCTAATGTTCTTACAGCAGAGATACAAAGAACTAGATACAGAAGACCAGGAGTATGAGCTATCAGAATACCAGCAATAGCTTCAGGATTGAAATATGCACAAAGAAAAGGGGGTAATGAAGAGATCAGCCCAGGGTATTTGGAAAATTTCACCAGACCCTATATTATAAAGTCCCCTCCCTTCCTGGATTACATTCCTCAGGAAAACTGCAGGGTGAACTGACTGTTAGCCACCTACAGACAAGGGAAGTCCTTGCCATCTCATTGCCTAAGGGCCAATCAGTTTAAAAGTCACAGTGTTCTTCCAATCATATTGTGCCTAGTTGCTGTTGCTTTAGTCCCCTGAAAGCTGTATCAAAAACTGACTGAATTGGCCACCCTGGGTTGCCACTTCTCCTTTGGATGCAGACAACTCCAGCACACTAGAACAATAAATTCCTCTTGCTTTTGCATCGATTCCAGGTTCTGCATGGCTTACTCAGAGTGTCCCTGCTAGCTAAGGCTTGTCAGAGTCTCATAACGCTAAAACAATTAAATGACGCAAATCACCACCTTAAACTACAGGCAGAAAACCAAAGCAACAAATCAGTAGGTTTTCCAGGTACATTCCAGGGATCCTCAAGGATTCAGTGGCCCACACACAATAAGCACTGTTCCTGAGGAACAAAGGGGGAAAGCTCCACATGAACTCTTCACAGCACTTTAAAGGCGAATACAAGCAAATTCTTTTAACTTTCAAGCTAGAAGCAAAAATCTTATAATAAAATTACTAAGCTATATTTATCAATTATTTTTTAAAATCACAGCAAGACAGAGTTTATCAAAGGAAGGGAAGAAAGGTTAATGGCATGAAGCTTATTCACCATACTCACAAAGGAGCGCAATATAAAGCTTGCAATTATCTCAACAGACACCCAACATTTTGATAAAACTCATCATCCTTTTATGATTAAAACAACAGCAAACTAGGAATATGAAAGAACATATTTTAATCTGAAGGGGTCACAGAAGCCTGCAGCAACTCTCATCTTAATACTTCTGCCTGGCATGCATATTAAATATGAGGATAAGTGTAACTCTAGATCTTATCACAGAACAATTGAATTCACTTTTGCCATTTCTTCTTCTTTGATTTACTACTTCTTCTTTTGAAGGTCTTAGACATAATTTGCAGAGTTTAGGTTTTTGAAAAATAACCATTACATATTTTGATAGAGTTACATTGGATATATTGATTTATTTGAGAAGCGTTTTCTTTACAGTATTTATTCTTCCTAAACCGGAGTAGAATTTATCTCTACTTTACAATCTTCTGTAAGGTCCAAAAGTAACATTATCTTTCAAAAAACTTTAACAGCATTCACTAAATTTATTATGTGTTTAGTTGCTTTATGACTATTACAAATGGTACATTTATGAAGATTCAATTTTAATGTTCTATGGCTGTGTATAGAAAAACATTCATTATTACAATGATTTGTTTCAACCAAGCTTTTAAATTCTACTAATTCAAGAAATTGGCTGTAAATTTTCTTAGGATTTTATATGTAGACAATCATAACATTTGTATAAAAGAAAGATTTTTTTTTCTTCATTGAGCTATCCTTCTGGCTGAAAATTGCAGTGCCCCACACATGCTGGACTTTGAGGCTGTTGTCCTTAACTAAGCACTGCTCAGAGGTGGCTGCCCTTGGAGGAATCTACCTTTATCAACATATCCATACATTGGTGGAGTCAACATTCCAAAAGGCAGTTGAGAAGGCTTAGTAGTGAAGGCGGGTTTAGTTGGGTAATTTGGTCTTTGGGATCATTCACTGTGAGTCTTGTCTCCAGCTCCTTCTCCTCATTCTGCCATTACTTGCCCTCAATAATTATTTTTGCAAGCCATCAAAGGTCTCTACATCACCATTAAGCAACCTCAGAGGCAGGCAAATATGAGCTGACACTTTTGAAACCACTGGCCAAAATCAATCCATCTTTCCTTACATGGTCTATTCCTTAGGTATGTTTATTTCATACTTGTTACAAGTATGAAACTTACTGCTTAATCCTTCAGTTATCATTTTTTCAAGTCTTACTATTTTTACCCACTAATGGGTAGCATTTTTTTTGGCCAAATCATACCTGAAGGGCCTATTAGTAATCTTAGTGGGAAGCAAAAGCTGCCCCTAAAAATGAAAGCTAAATATGTGATGCATTAATGTCTTTAGGCTGTAGAGATCGATCAGTGGTTAAGAGCACTGGCTGTTCTTCCAGAAGACCTATGTAGTTAATTCCCCAGTACCCTCAGGGTATCTCACAACCATGTATGACTCCAGTTCCAGGGGATCCAATGCCCTCTTAATTCTCTGTGGGCAATGCATGCACATGGTGCACATAAATGCACGCAAAATATAAATAACAAACTAATAACTTCCTTCTTCTAACCTCACAGCATGTGAACTAGATTGTATAAAAGATAAGCTCTTTCTAAAAATGACCTAGCAGCAAACACACAAGGGCTGCGTGAAACACTCCTACATTCTATGGACATGGTTGCAGTGTCTGCAAAATCATATTTTCAGTGCAGAAATGACAATGCAACAGGGACACTGTTATATTAGAGTAAGATGCTGGGCAAAAATGGCAGCTGTGTTAAGAGCCTGTATTGCTCAACAGTACCAGTAGTAACACAGTTCTATGTGGCTTGTCTCTGAGCCTGCCTGTTCACACAACCTGGTAATCTGCTTAATTCAGCCAAGCTTCTGCTACAAAGCTTGACTAATAACTAGATTATAAGGACATGTTTTATAACATCATACAGTGCTGAAGGAAATTTTGCATTCTTTTATGAAAATTATCTCTGATTCCAACATTGATATTAAGATTTCTGTAAAATAACTGATTATTCATCAACTTCATAATTTTATATGTCTTTGTTTCCTTTGTTCTTTAGTATGTTACTACAGAGAACTGAGGGAAAAGAAATCCAACATTATAGATTTTTCAAAGCCTTCAGAATGATTTTCAAAGTAATATTTTTGCTTTAAAGTTTGGTTTAGTTACACATGGCCAGATTCAGTTTACGTTTTGTATACTTTTCCTGAAAGACCATGATAATTACCCAGCACAATCAAGTTTTTCAAAGGGAGAACTGGGAGTTTTTGTTAATGATAATGATTGCATTTAAAAGTGCTCCCTTATTCTGATTGTATTTAAAACATTGTATAATTTTTTAACTTAGTCTACCTTCTCTAAATTACTACAAGAAAGTTTTTTTAAAATATTTTAATGATTTTAGAAAATAGTATCTTATGTTTAATTTGTTGATAACCAATATCAAAGGATGACGTCTCTGAACCTTGTTCTAATGACATACATGTTTCATTACGTCTAACTATTCATCAGTCACTTTTTTAGTACTCTGAGGAGCTCTGAGTCCCTTATGGTCATTTTCTCACTGCAAAAAGAAGCTTCTCTGACCAAAGTCGTCAGCAGCACATTCGGTGGGGACAGGAGCGATTAGTTAGAGACTTCTCATCAATAGTCTTGCTCAGCTGTGAATTCTATGTGCTGCACTGCCAAAATTTCATATAAGATGTATCCACTAGTGCAATGCTTGCATGTCTGTTATGGTAGTAACCAATTTCTTTCTGATTGAAATTAAGTCCTGCTACAAAGATGGGAATTTACATCTACTATTATAAAATTGGTTAAAAGCCATAGGCCGAGGAGAGATGACCTTGTCCCTAGCTGAGAAGCTCAAGCTTTTTATCATTGTTGTAGTTATTGAATGGACATGATAAACCTGTCAATTTTTCTTTCTCTATTTCTTTACATTTTTCCTATATATTTTTCAAACTTATTTATGATCATATTTTTAATGTCATGTCTCTTTTCACCTATTCAGATGTTGACATAGATCATTAATCTGTTATAGATCATTAATCTGTTATTTGTCTTTATTGTCTCATATTTTTTTTTGTTAAACTATTTTATTTTAGCCCTGAAAAAATTTACTGACCCTCAAGTAACTTTAGAATGTTGGCCTTTTGGATTCAATTTTCTTTATCAGGTTACTACATTCTTTTAAAAAATATTTTCTGTTACACTACAATACAAATATAGACTCACTGTGTTTGTTCAACTTATGTTTCTTTCTGTGGCTGAAAAATTCGAAACCATTCTTTACTTTCTTTGTCATGATGCACCGGTGTATTAAATTCTCCAAAGTATTCAATCATTCTTTCCCACTGTATATCTATTTCTCTCTACTACATACCATTCTCCAAAAATCTACCATCAACCTACTCATTCTGTGACTTTACTCAGTTAGCTGGATACTTGTATTCTTGAGGTTTTAGCTTCAACAAATAGAATGTGACTTCACGTGTACCTGTGTTTTATTGTATTTATTTTAATTTTCCTTCAAAATGACCAGGATAAAAATTTATCTATTTATATACCAATGGTTATAGTTTCATTATGTCTCTTTAAGAAATAACTTTAAATATACACATAATTGGAGATCCTAAATTTAGACTTTCACTTGAAAGGACATTTTGTTTTCATGGTGGATTGTTCTCTTTGTTTTCCAGGTTTTATTTTTAAACAACCCGTGGGTAAGGATTGTTTTTCTCATATGAGATTTCTTCTAATGTTTATATCACCGAAACCCTGTATGTAAAAATTATTTCAAGGCTTTGGGTTGACATAGCATTTAGTTAATATTGTCACTAAAATCTGGAGAAGATACAAATTAAGGCATAGGCTTCTCATATATATTATTAATACTCAAAACTCGACAGGAAAGACTTTATTTTCTTAGATCATTTTTAGAGCCACAGTTCTTCCATGGCTAACGGATGAGATTTTTACATTTTTTGGCTTCTTTCAAAGCCCAATAAAAGAAATGTTTCTTTCCTTTTCTTGTCAGTTCCATCAAAGACTCAAAGGTGACTTGAAGTTCATACTATGATGAAGTGCCTAGTATCGGAGCAACTTTTTATTTGCGTAACCAAATAATAGAAGTAAAAGAGTAACAGAGGAAAGGGAGGGAGGGAAGGATGGAAGAAGGGAGGAAAGGAAGGAGGGAAGGAGGGAGAAAGAAGAGGATAAAAGACAGTTCTTGAAATAATATGGGATTTAGCTAGTGTAACCTTCATGTAAAGGGCGAACACAGTGTAGGAAAATGAAACACAGTGTGGTAGTCTCATAGAGAATGGTACTTGATGATATTTGTCACTTTGAGGTACAGTAGGTGAAGTCTTATTAAGCCACTGTTGGAAGATACAGGAGTGTCACTGGACATTAACTGAGAAAGTAAACATAGAACTTGGCATTATCAACCTTGGTGCTATCACACCTTCCATATTTGGAAATTCATTCTGTACAAGAAAAGGCATTTATACAAAAGTAAACCTGACCTTTCCATCACATTTTATTTCAAATTTAGATATTTGATGATTTCTAAACTCATCCTGTTTCTGAAATAAGCAAATAGAAAGTAACAGACCATCACTAACCAGAGCCTTTGGCATTACTGTGGAACTGAAAATATTAAAACTTGATTTCAAGGTACATAAAAGAAGAGTGACCACAGTATGTGCCCAAGCTACCAGTGAGATCTCTGCTAGTGAAATCTCAGGTAACCTGAAGGGTTTGGTTTGGTGTTTTGTTGTTGTTGTTGTTGTTGTTGTTGTTGTTGTTGTTTTCCTGTTCTGGAAGGTGGATAACTTCTCTCTGGAGAAACATAACATCCTTCAGACTTTCTTATTTGTACATTAAACTACTCATGTAAAAAATAATTGTGTACCCCAGAATACAGAAATGCAAGTACTAAAATCCAAGAGAAGAACAAACAAATTTAACCTTGTTTATCTATAGCTTACAGTAAGAAAGGTAGGGAAATAATAGGAAAATTTTTTTCCAAAAAACTAAATTTATCCAAGGATCTATGTAACATCAGAATAGATAATATTCCATATGACAGTGGAGTCCAAACAACTTCAACTCGGATTGGGTGAAAAGAATGAACATAATAGCGGAGAGTCTTCTGGTTAGGGGGATAGTTTGGTTATATCCTGGCCCAAGCTTCCTTTCAGTGAATACAGGAAAGGCCAGACAGAGAATGGATTAGTTATGGGAGCCAGGCTAAATCTGATTGGTATAAGAAAAGACATGGACTATTCATCAGACTAGATGCAGAAAAAAAAAAAAAAAAAAAAAAGCAGGGATGGAGTTGTGAGCAATGCTCACCAGGATGGGAAAGGACTGGAAAGTCTGAGTATGGTGGAGGCGAGACAGAAGGGCCATGAGTAGATTCAGACATGGTAAGTCCAGGCAAAAACCTAGAACCTGTATGCAGTGTGGGTAGAGAGGCGATCTTCCCAAGAGAAGAGAACACCAATCAGTTGTCCACTGCCAAATAGCCCTGAAAACACACACACAAGTAATATAATATAGACAAAGCAGGTTCTACTTAGAATATATATGTATATGCATATATATATATGTATATGCATATATATATATATACATGTAATAACAATGAAAAAGAAGTAATGAATTTGAAAGGGAGACAGAAAGGGTGTATGTCAGGGTTTTGAAGGAGAAAAGGGAAAAGAGAAATGTAATTATATTATAATATCAAAAATAAAAAATGAAGAAATACAGCTGCTCATATGTGGGCATGCACACACGGACGTGCGCTCGCTGTTGACCTTAAGTAACTTGATGCTTAAATGAGAATGCAGGTTTTGCTTTGACTTTTTAAAGAGTTTTTATGTTTGGGGTTAGGGGGGTGGGTGGGTTGCTATGATGTCCATGTGACACACACCATCCAGATCAGTAATGTGGCTGAGAACAAAGGGAGATGTTCAGTGTCCATTTCTCTTTTATGTCCATTGCAGCAATGCAGATTGCTCTGTTTTATATGCCTCATGCAATTTAAAAAAAAAAAAAAAAAACTAAAGAATTTGAAAGGTAGATATAGGTTGGAAATAGGAAATAGAGTAGATGGGTGGCATAGGTGTGTAAACCACTCTGTCTAGCACAGGAAATAGATTTATAGAGCCATGCTGCAGGCTGGCTTCTGCACACTTGGTCTCTAGACTATTTCCTATTCCTATTTTCCTGCATGTTCAGTGTGGACCAGGACACATCTCAGGATGACTGTTGACCCATCAGACATGCCTATAAGCTGCACATGCTGTCCTCAAAGAGAAAACACATGACATTAAAATGTAAAAGTACAAAAATTTCAATTTTTTTCTAAAGGGTATTTAAGAACAATTATAAGTCACCTAGGAACAAATCCAATTCCCAAGTAATTTCTCTACCTAAGATGAAAAATGAGTGATAATAATAGAAATACAAAGTATCTAAAGACGTCTACACAATGAGCTTAATTTTAAAGACTTTACATTTTAAAATAAATTTAATTCAAAGAAGATACTTTTCCAAATGTAAAATTTCAAAAATCAAAATAATAAAAGATTCTTGCCACATTCAGCCTTTACTGAGCATTCCTTTAGTAGAAGAAAAATTAAAATCAAGTTATATATTCACCAATATGTATAAAGATCATACTCTTAAAAGTAGGTATATATGTCAATATATATTTATATATATATGTGTGTGTGTTTGTATGCATGTGTATATACACATATACATATGTATGTATATATGTGTATATGTGTATGTATGTATACATATGTATGTATATGTGTATATATACATATATGTGTATGTGTGTGTATATATATATATATTTGAACTACAAAAAACAAGTTTCTATGAATGCACAAACATACCATTTGATAAAATAAATGCTAGAAAGAAAACATGAGGAATGTCTCTGATATATTAGTAATATATGTAAAAGTCTCCAATCTCTACAAATACCATTTATCTCCTTGGTCCTATATAACACATTATCATAATAAAAAATAATGAACAGAGATATGAATGAGGAAACATTCATGGTCAATTGTTTCCATATAATTCCTAGCCACCTCTTTATCATATCCCTGGCAACTTTACTTTTGAAACACAGGAAGAGCCCTTAATTTCTACTAGGTCATTCAAAATTGAATATATATATATATATATAATATATATATTTATATATATTTATATATATATATATACACACATATATATTACACATATACATACATATATTCAGTTCTAAATAACCATAATATATATGCATATATGTATATGTTGTATGTAAACATATACACATGTATGTATATTCACAAAATATAATACCTATAATATGTATGGTAGTCCAGGTTTCTCAGAAACATTAATTCCTTGGGGAAATATAAATTGATTTACTCTGTCTCACACACGTATTTTTGTAGTTGAATCAAAAGCTGTGAAGGTTTTCATCACATTCAGTTTTTACACTGCTTTTCATAATTTTCTAGTAAGAATTTTAGGATGAGAAATTGTTATGTATATAGGTACACACTCTGAAAAAAGTTTTTAAAAAGTTAAAGCTGCTCCAGTATCACTTGAACAAAGGCAAATCCTGAGCACTGTATATTGTGTTAGTCTTTAAATAACATACTATTAGGAACAAGTAGTGTAGAACATGTATTATGCTCTTGATTATATTTTTACAAGTATAAGTGAAATATAAATACAATTGATAATAGTGATGAAAATAGGTGCTGTGCATCTGGGAAATTCAGGCTTTGTTTAACTTATACGTACAGACAGACACATACATATGTGTGTGTGTGTGTTTATGTACGTGCATTTTATAACTTTTATGTGAGAGATAGCCTCAAATAATTTATAGCAAAGAAATAAAAGCTTACATATTGATTTAAGATAAATATCTAATATATATATATATATATGCTAGAATAAGGTAATGAGATAACATATGTTCAAATCTTAAGAGGCCACATGTACTATGTTAATGTCACACCTGACAATCTCTTATGAGTACATTTGATTTCTCCCAAACATGACAAGAAACAAATACGTATAAACACTTCTTTCATATTTCATTGTGCTGTGTTTAAACAAGTGGACTCTTATGCTGTAATTTGCTTATAATTTACACAAAGCATAGCTGTGATTGCAGGTCATGTGCTACTGATGTTTACATTGTTCCCACTCCTTCAAAGATCTATGTATCTATTTGATGACATGGAAGACTGATATAGTCAATCTCTGTTCAATTTTCCTCCTTCTTTTGTATATGTAATAATATTGTTGTCATACAATAATTAGGTGTACACATAGTAAGGAGTAAACTAAAAGTAACCCCTGGGTTTTATGACCCAAGTTAGTCCAATCATGTTCTACAAGTTTTGTAAACACAAAACTTCTTTTATTTCCCATCAATCTCTCCCATAAATCGATGAGAACCTGAAAGAGCTAGTGCACATTTCGCTATACTACTCCTGGGCATATACCCAGAAGGTGCTCCAGCATGTAATAAGGACACATGCTCCACTATGTTCATAGCAGATTTATTTATAATGTATAGAAGCTGGAAAAAAAGCCCAGATATCCCTCAACAGAGGAATGGATACAGAAAATGTAGTACATGTACACAATGGAATACTACTCAGCTATTAAAAACAATAACTTCATGAAATTCGTAGGTAAAGGGATGGAACTTAAGAATATCATCCTGAATGAGAGAGATTGATGGGAACATGGACTAACTTGGATCATAAAACTCAAAGGTTACCTTGGGTAAATATACCACATTTTCTGTTTTCAATTTTATGAGATCCCATTTGTCTATAGTATCTTAGAGTATAAGCTATTGGTGTTCTGTTCAGGAAAATTTCCCTGTGCCGATGTGTTCGAGGCTCCTTTCCAGTTTCTCTTCTATTACATTCAGTGTATCTGGTTTTACATGAAAATCCTTGATCCACTTGGATTTGTGCTTTGTACAAGATGACAAGAATGGATCAATTTTCATTCTTCTACATACCTACCACCCCTTGAGCCAGCGCCACTTGTTAAATATGCTGTCTGTTTTCCACTGGATGGTTTTGGCTTCTTTGTCAAAGATCAGGTGACCATAGGTGTGTGGGTTTATTTTGGGTGTTCAGTTCTGTTCCATTGATCTACCTGCCTGTCTCTGTACCAATACCACGCAGTTTTTATCACAACTGCTCTGTAGTACAGCTTGAGGCCAGTGATGGTGATTCCTCCAAAAGTTCTTTTATTGTTGAAAACAGTTTTCACCATCCTGAGTTTTTTATTATTCCAGATCAATTTGAGAATTGTTCCTTCTGTCTCTGTGAAGAATTGAGTTGGAATTTAATGGGGATTTCTTTAAATCTCTAGATTGCTTTTGGTGAGATGGTCATTTTTACTAAGTTAATCTTGCTGATTCATGAGTATGGGAGATCTATGGAAGTCCACTACATAAACAAACTTAAAAAAAAAACCACTTGATCATCTCATTAGATATTGAAAAAGTATTTGACAAAATACAATGCCTTTTATGTTAAAAGTCTTTGGAAGAACAGGAATTCAAGTCCATACATAAACATAAGAAAAGCAATATATAGCAAACAAGTAGCCAACATGAAACTTAATGGAGATAAACTCAAAGCAATACCACTAAAAATCAGGGACTAGACAAGGCTGCCCACTCTCTCCGTATCCAATATAGTACTTGAAATTCTAGCTAGAACAAAAGGAAGTCAAAGGGATACAAATTGGAAAGAAAGAAGTCAAGATATCACTATTTGTACATGCTATGATAGTATATTTAAGTGACCCCAAAATTTCCACCAGAGAACTCCTACAACTGATAAACAACTTCAGCAGTATGGCTGGATTTTAAAATTAACTCAAACAAACAAGTAGCCTTCCTCTACTCAAATGATAAATTGGCTAAAAAAGAAATTAGGGAAATGATGCCCTTCATAATAGTCACAAATAATATACTATATCTTGGTGCGACTCTAACTAAGCACGTAAAAGATCTGTAATACAAGAACTTCAAGTCTCTGAAGAAAGAAATTGAAGAAAACCTCAGTAGATGGAATTCTTTTTCTTTAATGACACAGTGTTTAAAGTTACAGTGAAGTCATGGTATAGAGTCTCATAATGTGTTTAAAAACTATGAGCTGTTTCCTGATTATTTCTTGAATAAGGCTGATATAAACATTTTAAAAAGTTAATGTGTAGTGTTTCATTTCACTTATTTAAAGAAAAAAAGGAAAGCAGCTGAAGAGTACCACTAGGCACTGCATGGCTTCTTCACAGAGTTGCAGTGCTATTTTTTGGTATTTCTAATTCCAAGTTTTTAAATGTTGTTTTGTTTTGTTATGTCTTGTTTTGTTTTGTTTTGAATTTCTCTCCTTCTCCCCTGGGCCTCTTCTGTTCAACATAAAATGATCTCTAGTAAAAAATGAGAGTTTCAGACCCTGCACAGAACAATTAAGAGACAAACTCTAAGCTCACTGCTGTAAATACAAGATTTTCATCTGCTTACTGAGCATGTGATCTCATCTCCATCTTTATATTTTTATCTATAAGACTTACTCTTATTTTATACAAACATGATAAATACTAAAGAGGATTAAAGTATTTGGAAATTAAAGTTGCTGCATAAATCAAAATGTGGTGTTTTGGAATAATTATTGCAACACTTCCTCTTAGCCCTGACAGTTAATAAATCATTAAGCTCGATGGAAAGAAAAACTACTAATTATGCTAAGTGAACAGTATCCTGATAGAATTCTGTGTTTTGTCCCTAGTAACTCATTTAACATGGATGGTCTCTTTTTCTTACCACTCAGTGCTTTGCCAGCATTTTCTTTAATCTTATCAGATCTGTTTGATTTAATTGAGAAGTCACTTTACAAGAATGTCATTTTTCTTGCATCTCTTCAATAAAGTAATATAATTAAGATTATGCAAAGCAGAGAAGATTGCCAGAATATGAGGCAAGAATGAAGGCATGTGAAATCCCCAAATTAGGATTGCTGTAGTCAATATAAATAATTGACATTTAGGTGACCTAATTAAAACAAATTACATCTCTGTGGGGGGAAAACTATGATTTTTCAACATAGAATGTTCTTGAGAAATAATAGGCAAAATATCTGAGACAGTAATGTTTTGTTTTGCTTTTTTATTTTCAATAAAAGTCATGAAAATTGTTACTCTTGAATAAACAATATTCAAATGAGTGGGAAAACCATGGAACTCAGAAATACATGAGAAATAGATTATGGTTATTAGTAAGAAAAAAACAGTTACATGTAACTGACACAGAATACAAATCTGAGAATTCTTTACTCATTCTGCACCACAGAATCACGTTTGCAAGATGGATTTCTCATGGGTCTTTCTTGAGGTAAAACTAACTTGATATGTGTATAATACCTACAACTGTTTCCAAAACATGGTGAGAACTTTATGTCTCTACCTAGCAATCTTCCATTACTTGGCACAGCCAGTTACCAAAGGGAACATTAGAAGCATTGTGCAAAATAAAACAAATTTTACTTTAGCGTTATTTAACAGAATTCACTTAAGGCGTTTCTTGAGAAAACCATATTTTTCATGTGAAAGTTGCTTTTCAGATGATTTTCATGTTGCCTACTTATGAACAAGTGAGTTTCTATACAAAATCCCTCAGGAGTTCAGAAATACTATTTCATTTTTAAATGTATATGTTATATTCAAATAACTTTGGATTATATTTATTATGTCAAACACCTTTAAAAAGGGAAGAGGATAATAAATGATGGTCATAATAGTAGGAATCATATTTTACCTTTCTTTCTGAAGAACTTAGTACCTTAGACACATGGCCACTAACACTAATGGCAAACAATCTAAAATGGATCTTGATGGAAATATTTTTGAGGTTCAGAAAATGCTTGTCAAATTTTGTTACAACTGCATTAAAATCCTATTTCAGATGCCCATACCAAGGGGTCCCTTGTATGACATATGACACAGGAAATGTTTGGTTAAATTATTATCCTGTGAATTGTTGTAACTTTAGGATTTCTAAGTATTCATTTTTCTTGAAGAGAATAGAGATGGGATTATTTGTGAAAAAGTATGACAGTCAGTAAGAGGCATAGCAATGAACCTATAGCAAGGAAACAAGTGATCACCATAAAGTTACACCCTTTGAGTTCAAATCCAGTGCTCATCAGTTAAGCTCAAAACAATTATTAACATATTAGGTATGTGAAGATTAATATTGACTATCAACTTTATGGGATCTAGAAAAAATAACTAATACACTGAACAAGGCACTTCATTCCTCAGTGTCTCAATTTTCCCACCTACAAAGGGTGTTTGTGTTTACTGCAAATCTGTCATAGATATGCATGAGCTATTGGCAATATATCCTAGTGGGACAGGTTCAAAAAAATCATAATAATCATTGTCACAAGCATATGTGCCTTTTGGCAATGCCCAATATACAGGAAATTCAAGCCAATAATGGTAATTAAGAAATGGCATCATTATAGAGAGTTCCTCTTAACCACGAATTTCTAAGAATTCATATGAAAATGGTATCCTTGTGCAAAACAACCTATGTTAGCAATCCATAGCAGATGATTAACAAATGTAGTAGCCTCAGATGAGAGGATTCAGGTTCCCATAAGTTTCTTCATACAAAATTATATTTATTATCATGGCATCATAAAAATGTAGTGGAACAACTTGGGGTATGAAGATATGTAGCTTTCAATTGTTTGGGAAATATAAGTAGTAAGCAAGTTTACTATTTATCTTGTCTATTATTAACTAAACTTTGACCTTCAAAATTATTTCTTTACTATCAAAAATAGTCATTGCTAGCATTTAATGAGCAACTACTAAATGCCAAAACAATTATCCTATTCATGTGTACATGCATGCACCTGTGGTCATCTGTGTGTGTTCACATGGATGTATGAGGGAGCTTCCCTATGTATGCGCTTGCATGTGAAGTTCAAAAGTCAGCATCAGACGACATCTTTTTCAATTTAGTTATTGGCCAAAGAGGTCCCTCAAGTATTCTAAAACAACCGAGACTACTGTCAAAATTATAGATTGCTCTCCACAAAATGACAGCAAGATTCCATTGCTAACAACAACACCTATATTGAATAAGGAGATACGAAGCTAATGCCTACAAAATGCCCTCCCTCCTACATCTTAGTGTCTTTACTACAGTAAGATACTTTGAATGCTATCAAAGGAGTAACATAAACACCAAGTCAGACAAAGCCCTGTATCTACAATCATTTCTTGCCTGCAGGATATGATAGGACAATGGTGGTATGAAGTTTGTGAGAATAACCAACCAATAACTGATTTGACTTAAAGCCTACTCCATGAGATGGAACCCATAACTGACACTGCTTGGGTGACCAATAACTTGAGACAGGATACCCCAGAGACCTGGGAGAAAAGAAAATAATACTCTTAAAAGGAAGTGTAACATAGTGATAAGATAACCCCTAAAAAAAATGATGTTCTGCAATCCTCATAGCCCAGTGCGTCACTCAGCTGTCAACAAAGAAGCTTCCTGTCTCAACAGATGAGAATAAATGTCTGTCTCCCACAGCCAGACATTCTGTAAAGTGAAAGAATTCTTGGAACTCTCATCCTTAAATGGGATGTCTCCATCAAATCTCTCTGCTCAGAGCTCAGTGGGCCTTTCATAAGAGGGGTGGAGGGGAAGCCTAAGACCCAAAGAGCAATGGGGACATCAAGAAAGCAAGACCCTCTAAATCAAGACGACAACGTTCATAACCAAAGCAGAATTCACAGGGCCTGCACTGGTCAAAACCAGGTTCTTTGGTTACTTATTATGGATTTCAGTTCAGTGCTTTTAAGAGAAGTAAGTGTTCTTCTGAGCCATCTCTTAAACTCTATTCTTTTATTATTATTATTATTATTATTATTATTATTATTATCATTATCATTATCATCATCATCATCATCATCATTATTTCAGTGTTTTTATTTAAATTCTCTTCTAGATTTCCAAGTGGAAATCCTGTGTGGTTGCATACGCCTGTAATTCTCATGCTCTATAACTAGCACTCTGCAAATACACTAAGACCATGTTGGTTTATGCTTTTTCCACTTTCTCTCCCTCTTCCTCCTTTCCAAGACTCAGGCATTTAATTCACCATCCACATATTGTATACTCTTTATTTTAGCTTGTTGAGTTTATTTGTTGACCAGTTCATGCTTGAATAACATGTAATTATTTTAACACCCTACTCCTTCCTACCCCTTACTTTACAAGTTCCCTTTCTAGACAGTGAGGAAGCCATGAAGTAGAAACTTTTTGTTAGGTAATGTCATCAATGTCACCAAGCATTCTTATCTGTTCAGAGCCCCACATTCCATAACTTCTTCCAGCATGTCTCCCTGTCAGAGTTAGCTCTCTTTCATATTTTGCTACAGATATAACATAAAATGAGATGTAAGAAAAAAATCAATGTTCACATTTCCGCTAGAGTTGACAATGACACCGAATCAAAGTAAAATTTTATCTATTTCCATGGACATTCAGATAAATCCCGATCTTGTACCCTCAGAGCTCCCAGGAACTAAACCACCAACCAAAGAGTACACATGATGGAACTAATGACTCCAGCAGCATATGTATAGTAGAGGATGGTCAAGTCGGTCATCAATGGGAGCAGAGGCCCTTGGCCCTGTGAAGGTTCTATGCCCCAGTGTAGTGGAATGCCAGGGCCAGGAAGTGGGATAGGGTGGGTTGGTGAGCAGGGGGAGGAGGGAGGGAACAGGGGTTTCTTTTTGTTTTTGTTTTGTTTTATTTTTATTTATTTTTTTTTCAGAGGGGGAAACTGGGAAAGGAGATATCTTATGACATGTAAATAAAGAAAATATCTAATAAAAAAATAAATAAAAACTCTTTAAAATTAGTCCTATAGTTCAAATTAATTCAATCAGGAAATGTTTACTGAAAAGATGCTTTGAACTAGCACTTTGTCTGTTTTTAAAGCTCTAAACTCAACCAATTTCTTCCTGGAAGAAAAAACTCCAGAAGAACTCTGACTAGTGGAAGAAGACAGATAGTAAGCGGACTGGCTGCCAGATGAGCAGTCCTGCGGAGGAGCCTCCTGTGAGAAGAAGAAAGCACAGTAAGCTATATCCATCCATTGGGAGTGTTGTAGAAGCAGATAAAGGGAGCCGCTAGGCTCTAAGACTCTGCCTGCTTTTTGTTTTGTGAGAAAGACCGGGCCTTTGTTGAAGTGGAGTACCTTCAGTCTCAGGGAGTCACTTGGTAGGAAAAAAAAACAAAAGAGAGTCTCTGTGGAATCAGGAAGAACTGCTACCAAGGATTTATCACTATGCAAGAAAAATTTGATACACCTTAATTTAGAATTCAGCCACTAATTTTTCTGATTAGTGTTATTGCATAACAAGCCATCCCATATTTTGTGGAGCAAGACAGCTTATGTATTCTGTACTCAAGAATTGGGACATGTGTCTTCTACTTCATAATGTACTGGCTTCAGCTAAGATGTAAAGAGTGAAGAATAGTAACTCAATGCCTGTATCTTAGAGCTGGCTTCCAGAGGACTCTGCAGTAATAGTGACTATCCAACATGCATATTGCTTCTTCTAGTGTCTGGCACAAGAATGCTGGTAGGAGGGCTTAAGCAGCAACCCCAGACAATATATTCTCTTACTAAGTTATTCATTTACTGCACCCCTCACTTTGTTTATTGTCTACAAATCCCTACTTGTCTTGCTATATTCAGATGTGAGTACAGCTCTGATTTTTCTCAACTCTACTCAAAACAGTTTTTAGCAAAGTTTCCCTCATTATGCTAACAAGTGTCTAAGTAAACTTTTGTGCTGTGTATTTATAAGTTGTAGCCTCTGAATCTCTGTCATCTATGGAGTAGTTATGAACTCATCCTAACCCTGGTGCAGGCTGGTTAGATTCTCTGTATTGATAGAGAAGATGCACATTCTATTTTAAGAATATGTAAAATAGGAGCTTCTACTCTGATATTTTTAAAAAATAAAAATTGCCAAAAGTAGTGTAAAGATGAATCCAAGGAGAACAAAAAAGATCGATTAAAGGCATTTTCTATGATTATATTTTCACCTAACACTTGAAGTGAAATCTAAACTGTGCGTCTTTTAGATAAAAAGGTTACTTTTTTCCCTCTCTCATTTAATACAGAGAATAACTAAAACTTCTAGATCCTGATCCATCAACTTGTTAAGGCATTCCTAGGAGATTTCTTGCCTACTTGACATTGGATGGGATGTTCTGTTTTCTTTGTATCTCATTCAGAGCTACTTTGTTACAAGCATAACATTTTAAAACAAATTGCTATATATAAGGATGAGGTACCCCTTCCCCCAAGCACACCACTCGCACAAGCATACACACAAACAAATGCTCTGAAGTAAGTAAAGTGGGAGATCTGCTTACCACAGTCACAGTTGCTTTAATTTATTCCAAAAGAGTAGTTCAAACCTCTGTAAGTATATGGGAATTAAAAGTACACAAATTCTAGGAAAAATAAAATACAAAACAAGTTCCCTTTGAGGTACAATTCATTCAAAAAGAGGATTTGAAATTCGATCAAATGTCAATGCCAAGCATTTAATGCTTGAATGACATTAATTAGTTGAATATTGAGCTGAGAGCAAGTGAGGCTCATCCACTGAATATGTACATAAGATTTTCCTATCAAGGGGAACCATAGAAAAATATCTAGAGCAGCAGAATCCTCATATTTACATCCAGGTTCCCATTAACATTTTCCTGAGAAAAACCTTATGCAAATACAAGTCTTCCAACTTAAAAACAAAGAGATCATAAAAGTGAGCCCTCTTTTCCTATGGTCAAGAGCCTTTGCAAAGTACCTGAACCATGGAAGTGTTAAAGAGACTATGAATGTAAATCACCAACTAGGAAAGAGTGTGTCAAATACCCTGCAATCCCAGTGCCAGAGCACTTTATATTCTGAGCATTTGATGAATGATAAATCCATACTTCCCTAGCACTCCCACATTCTTTCATCTATTTTTTATCTATTTTTATCTATTTTATCTATTTTTTTATTTTTTATTTTCCTTTTTTAGGTAAAATGAAATCACTGAGTTTTATTCCAAATGCCATTTTTTTTTTTGTCCAAAAGGAAATTATGAGTTATTGTGAGTTATCTAGAAGACCTGTCTAATAGCCTACTCCTTCATTCACCTTCTCTCTCAGTCTCTCTCTGTCTCTGTCTCTCTGTCTCTGTCTCTCTGTCTGTGTCTGTCTGTCTGTCTGTCTCTCTCTCCCTCCCCCCTCTCTCTCTCTCTCTGTGTGTGTATGTGTGCATGTATGTGTGTGTGCACATTCTAGGTTTTATAGTCATTGAACACTCTTTGTCCCATGAAATTTGTACTATAAAATTTACTGACGATTGGGCCTTCTTACTGCATGTTTCTGTTCTGTAACAATGGATATATGACAATTATGTAAAAAAAAAATTTGTAAACCATCAAGCACAACCTGGGTACTTTGTTCTCAGGATGTCAATACTAATATACAACTAAATGTTTACATGAAAATGTAGGTTTAGAATGGAAACGAAAGCATTTCTGCCCCAGAATGATAATAGCAACCAAGAGCAAAGCCCTTGGGCATGGGTCATGCTGAGAACAAACCTGTGACATTGCTGTATTTCTTGAGAGAAAATAATAGTTTTCTTTTTCTCAGTGTATTAAAAAAAAAGTGAGAAATCTGAGGTAGTGAGAAATTAATGTGCAGTAAAAGCAAAGATTTTTAGATGCAAGGCAGCATGCTCTCTGTTGGAGAGGGTGTGAACTTCATAGATGGGTGAAATGGAACCACTGAGCAAATTGAGTGGGTGGATGCTATAGCTAGTTTTATATTTCAGTTGAAAAGCAGAGAGGTAGAAGAAGGGTAGCAGTGGTCTAGTTTCAGCTGCGCTGATAGCTACCGTGACCCAAGGCAACCCCTGGAAAAAAGGGTTTATTTTACCTTACACTTTACAATCCATTATCAGGGAATGCCAAGGCAGAAACTCAAGCTGGGACTATACTTGGAGTCAAGAACTTATGCAGAAACTGCAGAAGAATGTCTTTCACTGCCTTGCTCCCCAGGCTTGCTCAGCCGGCCTTCTCATGCAGTCCTGAACCAAACATAGCACTTTTGACAATGGGTTGGCTGCTCCCAAAAAAACCCTCAAAAGTACCCCATTTAGGCGCCCAGGGACTAACCTGATGGAGGAATTTTTTCAGTTGAAATTCCCTCTTCCCAAGTGACCCTGCTCTGTGTCAAGTTAAAAACAAACAAAAACAAACAAACAAACAATCAAACTAACTAACTAACTAACTAAAAAGCATAGCCAGAGAGGCAATATTTGAAAGAATAATTTAGATGATACTTCAGTGGAAGAGAAAATCCACGAGATTCTGAAATGTAGAACCGCATTTAACAGAAGGTATTTAGAGACACAGACAAAAGATTAGTGAGCATGTTTGGTGAGGTGACTGGGAGCATATGGAAGTATTTTCAGCTCAGAACCAAGTTTCTGGTTTGCTTAAATGGAGAGATCAAAGCACTACAAATCACAGTCAAACGAGGCACAGACTGACAAACTTTTCACTGTGAAACTGTTGAATTTAGTGTTAGAAATTATGGGATTGAGAAATCTATCACCTGAGGAGAAATACAAACTGCTGGTTGGATCTATGAGAACAAGATGTAGCAGAAAATTTGAGAGGAAGAGTGGAGAATTAGGTGTTGTTAAAACGTCAATTGAAGCTTTCAGGGTAAATGAGGCTGTCTAGGACAAGCAGAGAGACTAAGAAGCATTTCAAAGATGAACTGTCAGCGTATACTGTGAACCCTCATGCATTAACTTGGTTCAATCTTTGTTTCACAGACTTTGACTACTCCTTATGTACTTCTCTCTAGATGTGGGGCAATTCTTTCTGCTTCAGTTGAGACACTGGACTTCTGGGTATCAAAGCAGAACTGTTAGGGAAAACAAACAGGGCCAATATAAATGCCCTTAAAAAATTTGTGATGTGACTATGTACAATCTACCTTTGTTTTTTTTTCCTTTCTTCTTTACTCTGAAGTACAAAACAGTCACAAAATTACCCAGATAATTATTTTGTGTTGACAAACCTTATAAATCTGGTTTTTTTTTTTCAGGAGAAAAACCACAGAATGAAAATACACAGCTAAAATTTTCATGTATACATTTTGAAAAAATAAAAGCATTAATTCATAATGTATTTACTCATTCAACCGCACATGCATTCAATAAATGAATATGGAGAGCTCTCTTCTACTAAGTACACAGTTGAGAAATGAACAAAACCTCATGCTAGCCCTTGAGGCTTTTAAACTCTTAAAGAGAGTCTTTAAATTGGTTTTTAAACATTTTGAATTTCAAAGAAAAGACATCTGCAACTTTGAGAAGAAAAAGCTATGTTATTAAATAACTTGTCTATGTTTTTTTTTTAATGCAGCACTTGCAAGGGTAATGCATTCAATATACACAAAGACTTGTTGCCTAAGAGGTAATACTGCCAAACATTGGCTGAGGATTTGGACGGGATGTCTTTCAAACCTTTTTCAATTCCAATCAAATGAAGTCTAAGGAAAGTCCTCTAAGACACGGAAGTTCGTGTTATAACCTGTGTGGGCCCCACTCTCAAAGAATCAGGAAGGAGGCCGTTGCAATAGCGTGAGGTTAATGTATTAATTGAAACTGGTATACCAGGGTCACTCTGTAATCGGGAACAGAGGACCCAGAAGAGACAAAGCTTTGGGTATTTACATCATTTTCAGAACAGGGCTACACAGCTTACAACTTGGGCTAGTTACACTTTACACTTTACAACACAGGCTAGTTACATTTTATCTTTAGTTTCTATTGACTTTTCTCCTCCCAGTTAGGATAAGACTCCTGTGACACGCAGGTGGGGTGGGGGAGATCCACTGTCCCAGGGGATGTCTCTTGGAAGCATGCATTCCTTGGGGATGAGTGTTTGCTCTGTAAACTCTCTTAAAAACCCTTTCTTAAGGATAAGTCGACTTCCTTGCTTTCTGGTATTTTTATGGGGTATCTCCGTTTTCTATATTGCTACATTCATCCCACTCAGCAAAATAGAATATATCATTCTATTGAAATGAGAAGTACACATTTTTCTTATGTTAGTATTTTGAATCAAAAATACATATAAATTAGCAATATAGATATATGTGTATATGCATATACATTTATCCAAAGTTTAATTCTCTCATTTATGAATACTCTTCCTATATTCTTAATTAACAATTCAAAACTCTACCTTTAAAAAAGAGCATCTATTTTTTTTGTCCTCTTGTAACTCTTAAAATTAAGTCAGCCTTTTGTCTCAGGATTTTAATTTCTCATTCATTTTCTGTTCTTTGTTATGAGTGTTATAAATATGATATTCAAGCCCCATTATTCAACCAAACATTTAGTTAGTGGCTTTTCAAAACTAGTTATATTTATGATAATAATAAAAAATCGGTTATATACCGTTTGATCTCTTTTCAATTTTCTGACATTTTTTATCTTTACGTTATTCTCTTTCACTGCCACATTCAGGGTCTGAGACTGAGTTCATATGTAGCTTTCCTCCATAGTCATACATGTGTCAGACTGGAAATACATGACAATGCACCAACAAGTCTAACGACTCACTGTTTCTGGATCAGTAGCACTGATCATTTGTTAAGTTTCAATTATTAGTTCTTGAACTTATCTGCTGTTTTCTATATGCTTTTATTAAAGTGCCCATCTAACTTAAATGTTTATTTGAAGAAATAGAAAGATAAATCAAGTTAAAATAACTCTGCAAATATTTCTACATTAGACATTTGCACTCACAATAAAAATAAATGTACTCTTCATTTTGCCAAAGCATTATTATAGCAAATATAGAATACTTCCAAAACACTTTCAGCCCTAGCACAAATAAGAAAACAGAATTTAATGGCAAGTGTTCAACTGCCATTGTTGAGAACTTTCACCAGGATGCTGCATATCTAAGAGATCAGCATCAGGCAGAGCTGAAAGTGTTCTGTAAACAAAGGCTAAAAGCCAGCCCTTAAACCATCTCCATTTTTATGTCTTTCTGTTGCTGTTGTAAATTCTGTCACTGTGGAGAAGATGAGTCATTGCAATTGTAGAACCATTTTCATGGGAACGATCAGCAGCGATGCTATACTATGAATAATACTGTTGAAATTGATTTGGTTTAAATGCTTAGCAAGATATTTTGCCGTGTCTTGGGCTTCCAAGGGATTGGACTGTAACTGCTGATTGTTCTGCTTTTCTGAAACTCTCTTAAGAGTAGAGGCTATTTGAACATCCTGCTTTATCATTCAGCACAATGCCCATCCTTCTTCCTTTGTACCAAATCTGGAGAATTTTCTAAGTGAAACTATCTTTCAATGTATTGTATTCAATGAAATTGGTCGCTTAAGAAAGAGACATTCAGGGCATATTTATATCTGAAGTTTTGTGGAAGAATACCTCTCTAACGTTAGTTTCAAAACATTGCAAAGACAGCGTCGACCATCAGGAATTACAGTCTTCACCTGCCACATCACCGCTGTCTGGTTGCATAACCCTAGACAAGCTAAATACATTGTGAATTGTTTTCATTTGATCACATAGTACTACTCTGACATCAAAACCATATGAATAGTTTCTTCTGTAAATACTTGTATCCTCCTTCAACTCCAGAGACGTTC
>JADRCD010218616.1:0-37939 GCA_019843815.1 Montemys delectorum
AAACCAAAAGTTTACCTTTTAAGGTCCAGTTGAATAACCCTAGAACCTCTATTTAGATAGTGATTCCCAGCCTTCCCTGTTCCAGAGCTGACCTGGTGTGCAAACACAGCAAATCCTTAAAAATAGCATTTATAATAGGAACTGTGCTATAGCACAAATACCAAAGCCAAAATACTATATAAAAGATCAAACAAATATTGACTCAAAGAATTTTCCCCGAGGCAACTGTTATAGTCTTATCTTGAATAGAATGTTTGCACAGTTAATTAAGTATTCCTGTGGACTCAGCAAGATCTCAGAGACCCTGCCAAGCTGAGCTTCACATCCCACCAGCTTATCACTGTTTACAAAGTCATACAGGAATCCCTCTCCTCCTACCCCCTCACCTAGCAGTGGGGCTAATGTTGGGTGTGGGACTCGTGATAAGTAAGTCATACACCTCTTATGTGTGGACAAAAGATAATGGAACCTCAGTGCCAGAGATCCCATTTGCCTATCCCATGGCAAACACACTCCGTCATTACCTCCCAGAAACCCACAGGCTGCATCTGTTACTACCTGTCTACTTCCTGAAAACATATGGAAGACTAGAAATGTATATCCACAGAGTCAACTGCTTCTGGCTTCCCTGAAGAATACTTCCAAACCCCAAATCCAACTGAGAGCTCACTTCCTGTCAACACTAACAGGGAGGCCTGCCTGAAGACAGGATCCTCAAAATTCACCTCAGATTCACAGCGCCGTCTGCACAACAAATGGGTCGGCTTGCAGTTAATTCTGGGTCTAAGCTGTGGAGGTCAGTCATGACAGACTGAAGCCAGCAAGTACCACTAATACCTTTTCTCCCCCTCCTTCTATACAGTGAGAGTTTATGATGGTCTACATGCCAGAATCCGATTGGAAATCAAAATCTAAACTCTACCATGCCTTTAGGAACAGTATATCCTAAAATATATCCAAGTGTGAGCTAGAAAGTGGTCAACAAGACAATTAATATAACTTATGCTACTTGACGGTAATTCCAAGGTAGAGAGAAAAAGGGCAGGAAGCAGGCCATAGAATGGGGGAGGCCCACAAGGAGGGGCTGATATCACAGATGGCTAGCCATGGACATGCTCAGTAAGAAGCCACTCTTTGGGCCTGAATGAGAGGGGTGAGAACATTCCAGGAAGAAGAAATGTTTGTGCCAAGGTCCTGCAGCAGACCCCAGCCAGCAGGCTAGAACTCAAAGCCGGTGTGGAGCCTAGTGTTCAACAGAAGAGGAGAGATGAGAAAAGAGCAGGAATAAGATCATAAAGAACCTTACTGCAAGACATCTTCATTTTTCTCAGTCATGGGAAAGCCACCAATTTACAAATTTTCATTTACTCAAAACTCCAATGGTTATTTTCCCAAGAATTTCTACACCCACACTTCAAAAGAGCAATTTGGGTGTGGGGGTGGGGGGAACTTTGGGGATAAAAAAAAAGTTATACATCAAGTTAACATGTTTGCCTGGGGGTAAATCCTAAGCTTCTTTGAATACAAATGCAAGCTGTTCATGCTTGGACTATAAATCTCCAGAGAGCTGGGAGCAGACGTGACAAAGCAAAGCAGCTATGTCCCAAAGACAACCACACAATGATGTACAAAGATGGCAGCTTGGCCAGCAAGAACCTGTAACCTGTAACCCACAGTCACAGGAGTGACACTGGAGTCTTGAAATTCACCACATGGACCTTTTTAAAAGCATAACAAGTTTTTATCTTCAACATCTTTGGTAAACCTCGGTCTGGCTCATGGACTCTACAGACTACACATCCTCCCTCCCCAGGCAGCTTCTCAACAGCAGACACTATCAGCCGAGATCTGCAACCCAGCCTGGATTGGGATGATACCTTAAGATCTATTAGCCTCCGTCAAGTCTATCCAGTCCTGAGTAACTCAGTCTTGTACTTGGTGTAAACAGTTTTCTATTAACAAATGTTCCTAAACAACTCTAAGGCAGTGGCTCCATAGTCCTATCTACACAGGCCGTCACAAAGATAACAGGTGTGGACTGCAGGGCACAGCCTGGAGCTTGTGTAACAAAAAGATTATACTATTAATGACTCATTAGCCACAGTCCTTCCCACCGAGCTTGCCCAAGGCCACTCCCACCCACAAAATGCACAAATCTTTTTTGCTGGGTCACTCCCTCGTGCTCCTGGGAAGAAAAATAAAAGCCATAGCAGAAGCTAAGCCGATCTATATAATAACCGCCTTAGGGAGAAGCACCCAAAACTTCAGCAAAGTAGGAAATAAACACTGAGAATGGGTTTTGAGACGAAATCATAAAAACCACGTGAGGCAAGACAGAGTAAAGAAAGCTATCATAGATATTACTTGGGATTTTTGGAAATGCGCTTTGAATCTCTGTTAATGTTCTCTGAAAGACACAATCAGAATGAATATTGAATGCTTTCTGGTTGCCTCCATTTGTGAGCTGAGCCCCGAGCATTCCTTAATATTACAAACACCTAGAATTTAGCAGTCTGGTCCACTGACAGAAGGATGTTCCTGATTCCTCGCTTGTCATAACTCATCCTGCATTGTCTAGGGTGGTGATGTGTTCTACAACCAAACACAGTGAAGAAGCTGCAGAGAAAATCATAACAGACCTTTCTTCCCTGCCTCGAAAATAAAAGCCAGTTATTCTGAAGAGGTTAAAGGCCATATGTCAATTTCCTCTCAAACTGCCTTAAAAGGGTAGAGACGTGGGCAAAAGTTTTTCTACATTGAATTTTCCCAGTATAAACAAAGAAGCCCAAATAACAAAATCTGTTTCCTAACAGTGAGTTTCTGTGATCACCTACAGTTTTCTGAGCAGTTGAGCTGAGGTTGTATGCACTCTCTCTCGACTTCCAGGGGTCTGTCCAACAGTAACTTTGAGGGGACAGTGGTCATACCATGTTTCCTCCAAAAGCAAAAGTCATCTATAGTTCAGGACATTTCTTGCAAAAAATGATTTATCTGAACACAAAATATGCCATGCTGGTGAGTGGTGGATTAAAATCTTCAGTTATACAAAGATGAAAATGAAACCATAAATCTAACCTATTTCAGACATCTGTAGTTACAATGATTATACCAGACCTCTTTTGATACAAAGTAAACTAAGAGAAATGATGATCTTTCAGGACAAAGAGTATCCGAAGACATTTTCTGAATCCCAAGGAAAGCAAGAAGGACAGTGAAAAGCTACCTTGTTACATAAAAAAAGCTCTACCCCCTAAATTCTCAAAGCTCTATCTCTAACTTTTTACACTTTTTCACTATTGCTCTACTTTTCCACAGTAACTACAGAATGCCTCCAATCAGGAAAAAACACAATATTCAAAATTATGGACAGAAAAGAAGATGGACTTGTAGAATAATCTGAGGGGGTGAATTATTTTACTTTTCACTTTTGTATGTCCTTGGGATTTTTATAATGATTTTTTTTAATTTACCATAAAAACAAATTTGAAATGTTTTAATTATTGAAATGTGATGGGACTAAGTTATTAAGGGCCATGGTATATAGTAAAAAGCAGGTTCAGAATAAAGCTTTCGCTGACAGCCAGCTATTTTGACCAGTTAAAGATGCAGTAACCACACCATAGTAATTCCCAAGCTTAAACACGCTTAAGAAGCACCTGGATCGTGCATCAAGATGCAGGTGATGCAGATCAAGAAGAAAGCTGTGGGCCTGCACTTCTAAGCTCCCAGGTGGATCCGTGCTGCCAACCTACAGCCTGTGTCTCCTGTAGACAGGTTTGATACAGTAAGGCATTAAGTAGAGTCTTCTGGAAAGCACACAAATGCAGTCTGCATAGAAACAAAACACACTCAAGAGCCCACCACCTTCTCTCAAAGTCCCAAAGCAGGAGCACGTGTCATCTCTGTGCAGTCTACCGGGGGTGGGGGTGGGGGTTAAACACTTAGTCCTAACAAGGGGGTCCATGGAATTCAGATAAGCATGACTCTACAATTAATGAGCGTTTAGAACATATGATGGAACTGGCCTTTGGCTCTACCTTGGCGGGGTGCCTCTGCCCTCCCAGTTCTTGGCATTACTTGCCAAGCACTCTGCAGTTTCCTGCAAGCATTTTGTCAGATGCCCGCAGACAGACATCCACAAACTCAGTGCCTACAAAAAGAAGACAAAGGCAGGTGTGATCACATGCTGCCCAACAGTGCTTGCACCCTGAGAGCGTTGGAGTGGCAGAGGTAGAGAGAGAACTGTAACCAGTAAGGTCAACCCCTGCCCTTCATTCCCAACTTCACCCTGCCCAGGCACACTGAGATCCTTCAGGAGAAAGCCGCAAAAACCACAGTGGGAAATGCCAGAAAGCCTCAGAAAGTGGCTGAAATGCTTTTAAAAATTACTCAGGCCCACACCCAGTATCGTCAGCCAGCGAGGCCGCCAAATACCTGAGGTGTTTTCCTTTAGCCTAAGGAAGAAGCACGGGGCTGAGGGGCTTCCACATTCTATACAGCTGAGATGACAACGAGACACTAAGTTAATTAACCATTCAGAAGAGTACAGAGAATTCCTACCAGCCACCAGGTCCCCAAACACCACACCTGTCATTTATTCCCAGCGCTGCCATTTCCTGCCTGTGGTGAACTAATTACACACAGTGGGAATTCAGGAGCTGCCGGTTCCAGTGTTTACCTGCTGTTAACTTGTCGTGTGACCTCAAAGACAGGTCTCTAGTGCCTTTATTTCCTCTGCTATAAAAGCAAGACAAGGGACTGGCATGCTTGACAAAAAGCCCCAGCCTAATACTATGGTCATGCCAGCCTCGAGATGCTCTAGAATGCTAATTAATGTGTCTCTTTTAGTAAGGCCTTTAAAGATAATGATGACATGTTGTGAGAAGCGTGGGACCTCAGATGGTATTTCCTCTTTTGCTAAGACAGGTTTCAATGGCAAATGCCTCTTCTAGACCACAAGATAAGACCAATCTCCCAGGCCTCTTGGTAAAACGTTTGGTTTTGTTAAACATCTGTCCATAACCATAGTTTTAATGGATAGGATCTGACTACATAAGCAGTTGAAGTACTAGAAAAACAAACAACCAAACAAAAAGGCCCTTTGACTTCCCTAATCCTGGCATCCAGCACTGAAAACTTAGTTCACGTGGGGTTGTACCATCTCACCAATAAACACTCAGACACCATTCTGCTATAGAACTGTTAGAGACCTGGGCTGTGCTAATCTGTGAGAAAGCCAATCACAATATATTCTGAATGCAAAACAATCAGTATAATCATATTCAGTAAATCCACATGGTCATAGAAAATTATGCACTAAGTGGTAGCTATTATATTTCCCACCCGCCATACTAGGACCCCAGCCCTTTTCGTATGCATTTCAGCAGAAGATGCACCAAAATTGTGTTATAAACTTAATGTAAACTTCCCCAGTCTCTTGCTTCTTCATCTGTACAAGTTTTAGCTTTGAAATCTTCAAATATTCTCTTTTTCTCATGAACGACGTCTTTGGCTTTACAGCATGAACATGATCATCCCTGCACAGACTCTGCTCGTTCTTCCATAGCCTGCTGGGCACTGCTCAACTCTCTGGAGCTTATTTTTGTGTACAGTATGCTTGCTGGGATCTAAACTGATAACTTCTTGTGTGTGAATCATTAATTAAATAACTCTTACTTATTATCTTGCTTGGAAAACTTTAGCATCTTTGACCAAAAATAGTTTGTAAATTATTTCAAGTCATTGTAATATAACGTTTAAATATATATATATATATATATATATATTTTTTAAAAAAAAAAAACCAAACATATACATTATTTTAAAGGAAATCACTAGGAACCTCTGAAGAAATCCCATTATTATTGAGTAAGTTCAGCAGGAAGTCAGTCGCCTCAATAATAACACTGGTTTGAATCTGGTTCACCCATTCACGTAGGACTGTGAAAGTAATTGCAGGGTTGGTAAGTACCTGCTAGCTGAGTCACTGACTACCGTTTGAATTTTCTGCTTATTTCATGGGCAGGGCTATTACTTCTTGGGTGGTAATGTTATTCTTTGTCTGAAACATCTGGAAATAACACCCCTTGGCTTGGAAAAAAAATGTAAACCAAAACAGAAGAGTAGAAGACTCCATTGTTTAATATGAGCAAGATTTAGAACCTTCGAGTTCTATGGTATGTACTATATAGATTTACCTTTGTTTTCAATGTCAATTGCTTATTAATGTCAAAATAAAAGTTCTTGGAAGCAAAGGATATGTCCATTGGGAGAAGAAGGAGAGGATGAGAGGAAAGAGAAGGGCAGATAAGTGAACTTACAGCTGCCTGTTTGCAGAGGTGGACACTGGGGAAGGCTGACAGCCGGCCCACCAGTCTAATGTTTCAACTGTAAATGATGCTTCGAAGTGGGAGGAGGTACACCTAGCCCTGAAAACTTCCATCTGAAATCTACCCCCTCCACCGAGGAACATGGTCCAGCTCTTGCCATCAATTCACACCCCAAAGTCCAAGATATGATGACCTTCCCTTCCATGGGCATAGCTGTGATTCGTCATTAGCCAACCCTATTTTTTTTACTCAACAAGAGAGCATTGCACCATTACGATTCCAACATGTCTATTCTTGCACAACTTTGAATTGTGCCTTTTAGAAGCAACCAACCACTTTAAGAAGAAGAAAAAGGCATCACTTCTGAAGTACACACTTGGTATTAGAAACCAGACCTTCCGAGGGTATTTTTCCTGTTGCTTTTTGTTTGGATGGAAAAGGAAGAACTTGATGTTGTCTCAGCCCTGTGGTCCATGCCTTTGCTTCCCTCCCAACAGACAAATGTATCATCAGGGCTACATTTATTTCTCCCATGACAACCATATCACCCACTCTTTCTTCTATACATGCTACTTGCTAGCAAATTCTAGAATCCATTCCCTTTTTCTTCCTTGAAAAAGGAATGCTGTTTTATGTGTTAATATACCTAATTAGTAAGAGCAATCTAGAGACACTGTTTAACTTTTAATCTCATAAGTACCTGAGATTCAACACATCTGTTGTGTATCTGCTTAAATTCTGAGCCCTTAAAATAAAAAAGCAAGCCTAGCAGAGCATCTTCCTCCTCTGTGCTTCTCTCCCTTCCTCGGAGAAGGAATACATTTGTTGGGCAATACAAAGAGGCCAGGGACAGAGAAAGGAGAGCTCACATACTGGCAGAGGAAGCCTCCCTGACACCTCCTGACACCTCCCACCCCTGTCCCACCCCCTCCCAGTCCAGGAGGAGTCTAGGGAATCTGAGGGTTAGACTTACACAGCAGTAAATGTTACCCAACTGTCCCTACCTGTCCTCTACCCCAGTGTTTGCCTAGGGATGTCAACTGAAGGCTCAGACCAACTCCACAAAAGACTCCCAGTAAGTTGTAAGTGAACTCAAAAAAAAAAAAAAAATTAGAGAAAAAAAAAGGCCAGAGTGATTCCTAGCAACTAAACTAATATGTGTAGTTTTGTACATTTGTGTTTGTTACAAAATACTTGAAGCTGAGAAACACAAAGAAGAGGTTAATTTTGCTTACAAATCTGGTGACTGCAAAGTCCAGATTACGTGGTATCAGCATTTGGCAAGGGACTTCTGGCTATGTTATAACAAAGGGGGGAGAGAGAGAAAGAGAGAGAGAGAAAGAGAGAGAGACAGAGAGAGAGAGAGAGAGAGAGAGAGAGAGAGAGAGAGAGAGAGAAAGATTCAAATTCAGATGCAAAGGAGATCAACAGTGCTTACTATTCCAGACGTACATTCTTCTCTTGCAAAGGCAAATCCAAGTAACCTACTCACCCTCCACTGGCTCCTCTCCTAAAGGTGCCACCATTTCTCAATATACTGGGGACAACTCTTCTAGCATGAACCTTTGGGAAACAAACCACACCCAAACTACAGCAACATGTGAACACATACTTCGTTACTGAATTCAAATAGAGTCTTACTCTAGCAGACCACACTCACTGCAGTCATGCTCAAGAATCTACTGCATTTCCGAAGCCTGCAAGAGTACACGGAATGCTGCGGCAGAAACACCCTGATCATCTATTTCGAGTGTGGACCTCCATCTAGCCAATTCCATGGGATCTAGAACCAATTACACTATCATATTTTTCCTAAAACATGCACTTTCTACTAAAGACTGCGAAACAGAAAAGAGCATCTGAGCCCACATCCGGGTTACTTTTCCCGATGTTGTGATGTAACACCATGGCATAAGTAGCCTAGGGGAGAAACGGTTTCTTTTTGTCTCATAGTTCAAAGGTACAATCCACCACCCACCACGGCAGGGAGCTCCATGCAGCATGGGCTTGAGAAAGACGGTCACATCAATTGAGGTTAGAAAACAGAGAACACTGAGAGCTTACATCACTGAGATTTCTCCTTTTAAAGCTGTCCAGGTCCCAAGCCCAGGGAATGGTGGTTGCCCATGATTATGGTGTGTCTTCCCACTTCTGTTAGAGTGAATCAAGAGACTCCTTCATGGGCATGGTCAGAAGCTTACCAAGCCTAGATGGTCTCTTACAAGCATGCCCACAGACTTGACTCATTCTGGTTAAGTGTGAAGTAGATAATATGAACCAACACAGCAAGGCTTATAAGGCAGTGGTAGGAACCCATCCAACTCCACACTTTCTTTCTCTCCTTAGAAAACAAACATGTGAAAAAAATCTATCAAAAGAAAAAGCACAAGAAATGCGCACAGGCCCCATTAAACAAAATCTAAAACCATAATATACAAACAAAAGGATAGTAAACAACAACAAAAAACAAAGCACTATGAGACAAAAAAGTCTACAAAAAAACCAGAGAGTTCATTTTGAGTTAGCCGTGGACTGCTGGGCATGAAGCCTACCCATAAGTTTGGCTAATATACCCAGAGAGATTCCACTGGAGAACACTTATCTTTCCTTTGCAAGGGGATGCAAATGTCTTGGTTAGGGATGGGTACTTCTGTCCTCTTCCCCACTCAGTGCTGGGACCCTGTCTAGCTAGAACCTCTGCGTGGGTCCTGTGTATGTTGCCATAGGCTCTGAGTTTACTTGTGTGTCAGCCTTACTGTGGAGGTGGAGAAGATCTAAGAGGAGTTGAGGGAGGGAAACTGTGATCAGAATATATTGTATAGAATATATTTTGTTAAACAAAAAAAAAAGAAAGAAAGAAAGAACAAAAGGAAGAAAGAAAGAAAAAAAAAGAACAGCCCCAAATGAAGCCAGGCTAGTTCCTGGCTCACACTAAGCAGGTGATGTCTTTGCTCCTTCGAGAGGTCCCCTCTTAAAAATCGACAAAGCAGCAGATGCGGAAGCCATCGAGCACTGCCTGTGGCCCTCATTAGTGACCCTAAGTGTCCCATTCCTTCCTGGCTTCAGCCACTAATCCGCTACAAAAAATAGTACTAAGCCCCTCGGTTCTAGGTTTTCACTAGTGGAAGGCTAAGCTATGATATAGTCCTTGCAGGTGAGAGCACTTGGTGAGTGTACTTAGTTATTCCTCGTGACAATGGGGTTTTTTATCTCTGTTTTAAAGACGAGGCCACAGAGACAGCAGAATAATCTGCCCACAAGTGGAAGGCTGTCAAGACAAGATTTAAATACCAGTCACCCTAAACGCAAAGCCCTTGCTCATAATGACCATGTTGAACAGCCCTGGAAGCCTCAAAGGACACCTTGCTCACCACCTTTGCTATGGATTTCCACATCCTTGGGATCAAATCCAAAGTGACCAGCATATTAGTACAGTAATTAGTATATAATTATATATTCAATTATATATGTATATAATTAGTATATTCAAGATTCTGTACAGCCTGGTCCTGATCATTCCATCCTGTCACCTGCCCTACTACTGCCTTTTCATGCTCTGTCCCCCGTCCCCAGTCTTGTTCCTAGCATCTAAGCAGATATACCTCCCCAAGCCCTCTGGTTCCCTCACAGCCTGCCTGTGAGCTAACCTTGCTCCTGACTCTCCCTCTGCCCAGATTCCCTGGCTGCTGCTCTAGGATGTAGGCCTGGCACAGAATCCTTTGAGAACTTCTGCGCAAGGCTCCTGCTATGCACTGTTCCTGTCCACTCAGCTCTCTCCTAAGGCCAGCTGCCAAGCCCCAGAGGCAAGGTCTGGATGCTTTCCTGCCTGCCCTCCCACCAGTGGTTAGCAGAGTGCCTGGCCTCCCCAAGGGTACTCAATAAAAACTAGCAAAAGTAGGAAGCAGGCAAAAGGGACAAGCGCATGATGGAGAGATAGACAGAGAGACAGGAATTGTGAATTTCCATTTGTAAATCATCAGCTTCTTCGTTCCCAATAAGCATTAATTAAACTCTTCAACACCCCTGAGTCTGTAGCCCTGTGCTCCCCAATTAAATGGTTCTTTCATGACAGTTCCCTCTGCCAAGCCTTCTTTCAAAGAAGGCCTCTGTGTTCACCAGGGCATCTAGATATAGAAAGAAAAGGGCATTGCATTTTCTTAAGACAACAGGGAAAGTCAAGGTTCCCCTGAACATTCCCCCAAGACACAGAAGTCTATGTCCTGTGTCCAAAACCCAGGGAAGAAGAAGCGTGTGGCCAAGGAAGGCACAATATAAAGGAAAAGGGTCCCAGGGTGGGCAATGAGGGGACAGATGAAGGCCTGACATAGACAAACCTAGACCCACTTAACAGGAGCTAGCAGGTAGCTTGTGGGGAGGCGGGTCTCAGAAGCCCACGGGCAGCTGACAGATGTTAATCATCCCCTTAACCTCAGAGATGGTCATTGAAGGGTCAGGGCTTAGGGTCCGACAGGTGCCGTGAAGAACTACTGAGGGCAGGAAGTGTAGACTAAGGCTGCCTTCAAAATCCTGTGGCTCCCAGAGTGTGGCTTCCGATCTTATAGTAGAAAAATCAATCGGCAAATAAGAGTGTGGCGGGCCGCTTCGAATGGGAAAAGTGAGGTTGTGCAAACACACTGCCACCCAGCAGCTTCTCCTTCACGGAACATGTTTCCATCACTTAAGACTCACATTCCTGTGTTACCTGAGAAAGGCAGGTAGCTTAGGTATAATGGGTGCCCCCGCCTCCCCATGCAACTGGACAGGAGGTCAGAGTCACAGACAACTGGGTCTTAAGAGATAAGAAAGCTTAGGCTTCCAGCATTCTGATATATGAACACGTTGTTCAAAACAAAACTTGCAGAATCGTAAAAGGATGGGAAACTGAGGCTGCTCCCTCTTGGAGTAACTGCCAAGGAGCTCCAGGGGCAAGTGCAGGCTAATTTGAGATGGGTTAATACGGGACTCTTGTGAATTCAGCTTGGGACCACACATTTAGTACAAATCTGTATCTTGCAGATGTGGGCAGAATGGTTCAGAGGAGCCAGGTACCTTGTCCAAAGTCACACAGCAAAGGCAAGAGAATTCAGAACAAGACTCGGTTTTCTGTTAGTTCAAATTCTCCTGCCTCAGTGATAGCCCTCCACACCCTGCTCTGCCTTCCTCCCCATTAGCAAACCCCAGAAGAGCGCTGGAGCCAGGACCGACGTAAGCAGTAACCAAGCATTGCTGTGCCGTGTGAACCGATTTCAGACAAGCACACAGGAAGAGCTCTGTCAAAATCACACTGGCCCTCTCAGGATGAGTGACCCCAACAGGGTCAGGTCAGCAGAGGCTCACATGCCCTACTACTTCCTTGGAGCCCTCTGCATCTCCTTTACTAGTCTCTTGAGTGTCTAAGCATTGACATCATGGCTGTCCACAATCCTGTAGTTCTCCAGTCTGCTCAGTTTGCCCCTATACAGTATTTGTGTCTGAGGCTTAAAGTGCTGTTTGCTCCACGTTTTAATTTTATTTTAGAAGTCTGCAGGGAGAGAGGCCAGTGCTCCATTACACGGACTGAACAGGACTTCACAAAACATGTACAAGGTACAAATAGAGTTGTGATTTTCCTAGTCCCCTCTGACAGAACTGGCTGTCGCATTGTGTGCAGTAAACAACGTGAGGCAACCTTATCCACAGCCTTATCTTATTCCCTCTCGTAATCAAAGGGGGAAAAATAGATTGCACTAAAAAAAAAAATGGGAAACTGGAATTTCAGATTTGTTTAAAAGTTAATTAAACCCGAAGGGTTTGTGGAGCTCATTCATTTCTTTTGTAGCCCAGGACCTCAAGGTTTCCATTCCGTTGCACCAGTGGGACAATAAAAACCTGATGCTGTTTTTCATCGCTATAATAAATAGTATATAATAAAGTTAGAACAAAGTATTTCTTTTAAATAGAAAAGTAGAAATGGAAACACATGTACCATAAAGTTCAGAATGGGCATTAAAAACTGTGTAAAAATTTTTGAGGTGTGACCTATTTAATTGCTTCTGCTAATACTGCTTTCATTCTTGTCTGGAAAGAAGACTCAACAGTAAGCACACAAGTATGACTTTATATATATCCCAGTTAATCCTCTGAATTGACAAGTTTAAAAGAGATGGAGCGTCCTCTCTACAATGAAAGTTGAACATGCAATTAAACTGAACAGAAAGCCTCCCCAAAGCTTTCTCCATAGCTCAGCTTGGCAGTGAGATTGGACATCCCCACCCCCCCACCTCCCATCAGTTCCATGTCATAAGCATCTCCTGGAAGGACAATGCCTTGCACTCCGCACAGGCTAGCAATCCTAGACGAGTCATATTAGAGATGATCATGGGGACCGGTGTTAGATTACCCACACCAGACACAACAAATGGAGCCAGGAGTGGGCTGCACATGGATTGCTGGCTGCTGAGAAAGAGGGTATGAGTGGGTGGACACACACCCACCTGGTAAGCATTTCAGGAGAAAAGACAGCTACTGTTGAGTAAGGTACGAGGGTCCTTCTGCTGAAAGGTAAGGGCTGGCCAAAAGAATTTAAGTCTGTAGTTCTAAGCAGGTTTATTCTATGCTGCAGGAATAAATGTTCCAGGCAGTGCCAAGGGTGAACCCCACATCTGTTTCTTCCCCACGAGTTACTCCAATGGGAATGGCAGAATATTTAACTAATATCTGTGTCTCCCCTACAAAATCTCCATAAGTACCTTGAAATGCTCTCTCTAATTCATCTTGGTGACTCCAGCACAGTACCTACCACACACAGTGGGCCCCCAAAATATGAAAGGGCAGGATGGAAAATGAGTACCTTATGTGATCTTCAAATAATGGATGTCTACATGTTTGATAGTATCAGTCAAACTCGTTGGCATCTAGATGTCACCTGAATAGACAGATGCTTCAACTACAATACTTCTTTTCTTCTGGCCACAAGACTAAGCCTCCTGATGGACAGGACAGAGGAATTTTTATTTCTAGTCTGGGCCCAGTAACTTCTGCTGACTCATCTGGACTCTGACAGTATAAAACAGTTGTAGGAAAACAGCATATGTAAGAGTGGTTACCTTACACTCAGACATGTGGGGCAGGATGTCTCTTCTCATCATGTTAGTTTAATATGGCATGGTGATTTCTAGTAAAGTCAATTACCCCATCTATCCCACAAAGTCTCTATGAGCATCCTGAATGCTTCATCTAATTGATATTGGTGATGAGACAAAATAAGATGAAGAAAAAGAAAGGAAGGAAGGAAGGAAGGAAGGAAGGAAGGAAGGAAGGATACAGACCTAGAAGAAAGATGATAAAGTATTCCCATTTGTAAATGACATGATGTTGTATCTATAAAATCATAATGAATCATTTAAAGTATTGCTAGAGTTAATAAATGAGGCCAGTAATGTTTCAGAATGCAAGATCAAAACACAAAACAACTATTTCTATGTATTAACAACTTCAAATGAAACTAACAACTCATACACACTAATAGTTAGGTGATAAGTAGACAGACAGATATATGATAGATACATAGATAGATGATAGATAGTTGATAAGATGCTGAAGAATTTAATAATAGATCTTCAAGTCTTGTACAACTGAAATTATGAAAGACCAATGAAAAACTTTAATGAACGGTAGGTGAGATTAAGTCTAATGTCAGAGTTTGACCCTGGAGCCCATGTGTTGGAAGGATTGAAGTAACTCACAAGTTGACCTCTGGCCTCCATATATGTGCCTTGGCATTCTCATTTGCATGCACAGGCTTGCACATGCGTGCGCACGCGCACGTACACACACACACACACACACACACACACACACACGGACAATAAGTAAGATTTTTTAAATTGTCAAGGACATAAAGAAGATGTACACAGTAACTTGATATACTCATCAGCTTTTTTCACTGTGTCAAATTCCTATAATTAAAAGTTAAAGGAAGGTGGGACTATGGGCTCAAGGTTGGCTAGCTCCATGGCTTTTGGATGTGAGGTAAAGGAAGGCACCACAGGAAGGGTCACATGGTACAGCAAAGCTGCTCAGCTATGGCAGACAGGAAGGGGAGAGGAAAAGTTCGAGTGGGTGGAGGGGGGAAAAAAGGGAGTGAGTGCCTGTGTGCGGCCCTGTGTGCATTCATGTGTGCATATGCACATACACAACTCTACAGTGAAAATGCCAGCAACCCATTTTTTTAATGGCAAAATATTTAAACAGGCATTTATCTAAAGAAGGTAAAAGACTTGTACATGACAATGCCCTCCATGCCATCAGCTGAAAATGCCAGGTAAAATCACAGAGATACCACTGACAAGCACTAGGATAGCTATGAGGAGAGTAACAAGAGCAGCCAGGTTCAGGAGACCCTGGGTCCTTGTGCACTTGGTGGGAAGGGAAGTGGACCAGACACTTTGGGACCAGTGACAGTTCCTCAAAAAGCTAACCATAAAGGTATCTACCGTATGGTGCAGAGCTGTAATCCTCACTATATACTGAAACAAGAGAATGGACAACATAGATCCACACACAAAAAAAAATATTCATGGGTATTCAGAGAATCCTTAACCATAATAGTGGAAAAGTGGAAGGGACCCAGCTATCCACACACAGAGATGAATGGATGAACAAAATGTATCATACCCAATGTAAAGGTATATTACTCAGTCATTAAAAAGAATAAAAAACTAACTTACTACATCTTAAAACCATTACAAATTATAAACTTTGAAAACACTTGAGTGAAAGAAATTATACACAAATGGTTATGTATTTGAAGGATTTCAAGGATTTCGAGGATATGAACAGACCAGAAGAGACAAATACACAGTCACTACAGGAAGCATATTGGTTTGTACCAGGACCCAAGGAAGTAAAGATACGGAGTGACTGTTAAGGGTACAGGTTTCCTTCTAAAGTGTCAAAATGTTCCAGATATGATGGTTGCCCAAGCTGTGAACATATTATAAAGGCTAACTGAATTGTGCGCTTTAAAACAGTAAACTTGTCTGATGTGTTTCACATCTCTATGCTTTTACAGAATGGGGAGGAAACGTAAAAGAGTTCCCATCCAACTTTCCGATGTTTGTATGAATGTCCTTCAGGACAATCAGTGCTTTGAGTGCTACATGAAGTTTTTCAGGAGCTGTGCCATTATCTGCCTTGTTGGGGATTAGTTCTAATGTTTTGTCTTAATTTGGCTCCCTACCCCAAGCTGGCTTCTATTAAAACCTTTGATAAAGAATGCCCTACAGCCAGTGGTTGGGTAGGGAGGGAGACAGAGGCAGGACTTTTAGACTATGATTGGGTCAGAGGTAGCAGAAATGAAATACGGATTTAAGAAATATTAATTCCCAGGACAGCCAGGGCTATACAGAGAAACCCTGTCTCAAAAATAAATAAATAAATAAATAAATAAATAAATAAATAAATATTCAAGAATACCAGTGTGTGGGGTGGGGTGGCTAGAGAGATGGCTCAGCGGTTAAGAGCACTGACTGCTCTTCCAGAGGTTCTGAGTTCAATTCCCAGCAACCACAACCATCTGTAATGGGATCTGATGCCCTCTTCTGGTGTGTCTGAAGACAGCTACAGTGTACCCATATAAACAAGAACAACAAAAAGAATACCAGAGGGGTAGCAGTATGTGCTAGCAGCAGGGGAGGTTTAGAAGTGCCCAATCATTTAGCTAGTCAAGGCATATCAAAATTAGCTGGTGTGTGTGTGTGTGTGTGTGTGTGTGTGTGTGTGGTCTTTCAATCATGAATTCAGAGCTCTTGGGCAGGTGCAGTGCACACATAACCCTCTAGGAGCCAAACCAGATTAACTAGATCACCTATATACTGCCTTGCAAACTATTTGAAAGAAATGCATGGTCCAGTGCTTATTTAGGCATACACACACACACACACACACACACACACACACACACACACACACACTAGGTGTGTGTTTACCCATTCATTCATCAGTGTGTGGACCATTAGGTCTCTTCTACCTTTCAACTACTATGATTAACGATTCTCACATGCTTGCACACACTGCTGATAACACTCAAAGGGAGAGTTCTTAAGAGATAGAAAAACAGGGACCAACTTTGTTGTTATGGTGTTTTAATACACTGGTTTGGTTTGCCAGGTAGCTCTGGCTGGTCTAATACTGTGTAGCAAAAACTGACCTCAAACTCGTGAACTTCTGAGTGATCCAAGTACTAGGTGAGCAACACCGTACCCAGGCTCTGGGTCCTTGGTTGCTCTGGCATCATGACAAGAGCTCAGTCACCACATTAGGCTGGTGACTGTGTGCAAGGAGAAACCAGGGTCTCCCTCAAACTGGAAAGCCCTACTGGAATGAGCCAAGAGCAAGCAGACTTGTGTGTGCTTTGTATTTTCTTCTCTTTACATTTGTTCTCAACTTTTCAATAATAAGCAAATTTATATAATACAAGAACTATTTTAGGTGCAGATTTAAAAAAAAAATGAAGGTGGGGTTGGGGAAGATGGCTCAGGGGTTAAGAGCACTTGCTGCTCTTGCAGAGGACCCCAGTTCAGTTCTCATCAGCACTCATACCAGGCTGCTCACAACCATCTATAATTCCAGTTCAGGGGATCCAATGCAATTTTCCGGCCTCCAGAAGCATGTGTACATATACACACGCATGCACCGTGAGTTTATACACACACATAAACAATAAAACACATCTTAAAATGAATAAATAAATGAAAACAGGAGGGGGACTGAAATAAAGAAATGGAAAAAACTCCACTCATGACTCAGTTGGCCACTCACTCAATTGAGGATCCCTGTAGCCATAGCATCAGTGGGAGTGGAGGCCACAATCTCCCTCACCCAGGCTGCATCCCTGCACACTAGGCTAGGGATGGGACAGGATCCCCAGCCAGGCAAGACCACTATTCTTGCTAAAAGTTCAGCAGTTTCTGTCATAAAGCCCTCTCCGGTTATTGCACACTTTGATGGATTACCAGAGTGATAACATGGTGGTGTCTGTTCATTTTGTTCAGATTTATAGCAGCTTTCAAGGAAAGAGGATTTGCCTGTCTCCTCACTGGCCCATGGACAGAAGTCCTACCTCTTAATACAGACTTAAGAAATGATCATCTTCTCACAGGGAAGCTTGGGAAAAAGGCTTCTCACTCTAAACAATAAGACAGAGCAGTTCATGCTTTCTAAAAGACGACGTGGAAACACACGTCCAGAGCCTTAAAAATATTCTAGCTCTTGGCCCAATTAGGACACGCCCAGCAACTTACTCCAAGAGAATAATGGTGTGTGCATTCAGAGGTTTAGCTATAAGAATGTACCTGACAGAGTTGATTGTAACAAAGAGAAGCCGAATTCAAGCTTCAAGAGCAACTTGATACATCCTCACCATGACACAAACCATCAGCCAAGGACAGTGAGGGAGGGAAGACTTTGTGGCATTGGAAATGCTCAATAGGTGTTAAGCTTAAAAATGAGTTTTAATACAACATAAAAGGTAGCATTTTGTTTTTGTGATATATATATATATGTAGACATATACACATAGAATATATATTTAGACATGTACATAGAATAAATTACAAAGACTGTGATGAAGTCAAGACTATTTCTGTGTTAAAGGAAAGCATCCAGTCAGGATTAGATATTGTTATGTCATGTTTTTAATAATGAATATATTTCACCACGAGAATAAAAAATAAAAATTGTTTTCTTTTTTTAAAAAAAGGCAAAATCATAGTAAGACAAGAAATATTTATACCTATAACTTGAAATAAAATATCACTATAATTATTTCTACATTCAGTTTCAAGCTTCCTAGCTGCCTAGGCAAGAGAAAATAAATAAAGAATTCGATAGATCTTCATTGTTTTATCAGCTAGTATTCTGGCTCTGGATTCTAGGAGGAATTTATGCTGTTTGCTCCTATGTTACACCAACAGTCACTCTATGTGGGCCCAGCAATGGCTCCCTCATAGCACTGACCCATGTTCTAACTCCTCTGGCAGCTGGTGAAGGCCTGGCTCCCAACCTTGCTAAGGAGCAAGCAACCCCTTTTCTGTAGAGTGAACCCATCCCTGGTTTCTACCACAGTAAATCAGGCCCAGCACGATGCCATGTTTTCAACACCACAGCTAGCAGCACCCGGCCTTTGCCTTCACGCACTACTGTGGCCCTGGTGCTTTTCACTGTGAATAAGGACATCCAGTCTGCCTCACCAGTGAGACAGCGGGTCATGAAGAGTAGTAATGAGATGAGCTCTGGGAATCTACCTTTCTCTGTAAGGCATCTGCTGGAGGGCTCCTGAAAACACAGAGCAAACAAAATTAGCCCAGTGGCTGGGGTGTTCACTCCAAGACTCTATAGAAGTCACAAGGGCTTCAAGGACTTCAAGGGCTTCAAGGGCCTAACCTTGAAGTGCCTGCAACAAGCAGAGCATCCTTTACAAGCCATAGCTTCCAAGACAACCAACTAACCATTTTTCTTTTTTTTTTTTTTTGAGTCAGAGTACCCGAAGGCTCAGGCATGGTGGAATGAAGGAGTGGGGGCAGGGGGAGGGGAGGGGGAGGAGTCAAGCCCATTGCCTCCTGTGGGCTTTGTCTAGAACAGTGGTTCTTTTCCTAATGCTAACACTCTTTAAGACAGTGCCTCAGGTTGTGGTGACCACCAACCATAAAAATGACTGTGCTGCTACTTCACAACTGTAATTTTGCTACTGTTATAAATTGTAATTTAAATATTGAATATGCAGACTATGTGACCCCAAAGGGGTTGCAGCCCACAGATTGAGAACCACTTGTCTAGAGGAAAAGTCCAAATCAGAATCCCCCCCCCCCCCCTTGAACTTAACCATCAGCTTCTCTCAGAGCCTGTGGCTCCAAGTCTTAAAATGACAGAACTTGGAGACTACTAAAGTGGCGTCCTCCTCTGCCACCTCCTCTCTACTCCAAGCACCCTCTCCTCTGTATGTTTCACACTTATCTTCAAGCCCCCCCCGGCCCCCTAGTGAGCTGTGCCCTTACCAACAACGTGAATGTTCTTACATATGCAACCGCTAAGAAATCTCACCACCAATGACTCTTTGGTGTGAATCATGCATATCATGAGTTTTCACCCAGGCCAAGCCAGGACACGTCACTGGCTGTCTCACTTGGTGCTTCCCACAGTGCCTAGTACATAAAAGTGGCTGGGATAGTGAGGAAGGTCAAAACATTGCTGGAAGAACCACATATAACAAACCGAAGAGTGCTTTGAGGCAGCAAGGGGCCTGTTTTGTAATGCTTCAAAAGCTTGTTAGTTGAGAGATGTGCTGGATGGACAGGTATGTTTTTATTCTGCAAGAAGCAACATATTTGTGCAGCATGAAATGAGTTTAGGAGCAGTAGAGGAGTACATAAAATGAGAATAAGTACTGTTTCAGAAAATGTTTACCATGAGCTCTTGTGTACAGGCATGTGTGTGTGTGTGTGTGTGTGTGTGTGTGTGTGTGTGTTTGTGTGTATGTGCCTAAACAAGCTTTGAACCATGGATTTCTTTCAAGAACTTCATGTAGCATCCAAACCAATGATTGTCCTGAAGGGTATTTGTGCAAACATTGAAAAGTTGGATGAAAACTCTAAAGTGTCCTCCCCATTTTGTAAAAGAATCAGTCTAGATCACAGGCAACTCACTACCACTGAGACACAGTAAGAAGAGAAAAACAGTCCCATAGGGTGGATAGATATAACCTGAAGCTTCACTCATTCATATTGAAATACTGCATCCACGAAAGGGGACACTATATGTGATATTCAGACCAGGCCTAGATGAAAGCCAGACTCACCCAAGGAATCAGCAAGACTCACCTACGACTAGATCACAAAGAAGATCATCTGAGACACTGGCACTCACATCTGGGACGCCTAACACTCGCATGCTGATTTACTGCTTCCTGCAGGAGGATTGAGACCTACTGAGAGGTTTATGACACACAGAGTTTTCATAGAGTACACAGAGAGAGCAACAAAGCCAAGATTTCACGTGAAGATCATAAAAGGGGCAGGCTTAAAACATCAAATTGGGGCTTTCAGTTTCTGCTCAAGATATACAGAATGGAAAGGAGCATCTTTGCCATGCTTGTGCCAAATTAAAGGTCACGCACACTTCAAGTTCATAGCCTTTTCAAGTCCACTGAACAACCGGCAGAGAACAGAGTAGCCAATCCAAGGAGAAAGGTTACCTGCAGGGCAGTAAAATGTGAGCACTTATTTATGTGGGCAGATACACCTGTGAGCTTCAAGAAACAGACAGTGAAGGAACACCAAGGGCTGAGCTAAGAGGACTGGTGCAGACCACTCTAAGACACAAAACAAACAGGAGACCTGAGGCCAACGGTGGAACAGCCACTGAGAAAAGCCTAATCCTAAACACGAGGGCCGTGTTTGAAGGAATCTGGAGTCTGGCACACAGAGGTGCATCAGATCTTAGCAGGCTACACTGCTAAAGTCCTCACACAGAACACAGAGCAGCGATAGGAAGGCACGCCCACCGCCAGGCAGGACACTTTTATCTCCTTCAGTGTCCTACGAAAGTGTCCAGTCCTCAACAACAACAAAATGGTAGGGTATGTGAACAACAAGGAAAACCTGCACTGAAAACCACAAGGCAGTAAATAAAACTGAAACAGATGTCATTTAAACATTAAGCTATCAGGGAAAGAATTTAAAACAATCTTTTATTTATATTTTAAAAACTAGTGAAATGCATAGACAACATAATCCATCTGGGAGGAAATAGGCTATTTTAACAGAGAAACAAACAAACAAAAGAGTCCAATGTAAATACTCTAAGAAATACTCCAAGGGCCAAACTCAGAAGCAAGTGAAAAACTCTCTCAACAAGGATTCTTTCAGAGTTCACACAGCCAAGTTTTGTTTTGTTTTTAAAAAGCAAACTTGAAAACAGGTGAATGAAAAATGAAAATTACCCAAACTAAACAAAAACAGTAAGCAATAAACACAGAAAACTACCACTGTGCTCAAGATGGAAAGCTATACCAAAAACTGTAAGCTAACTATAACTGAAATTTCAGGAAAGAGAGAGGGAGGGAAGGAGGGCAGGAGAGGAAGAGAGGGAGAGAGAGGAGAAAATAAAGCAAATAAAAAAATAGCTGCTGTGAATGTTCCAAAATGAATAAAAGCTACAAACCACAAACCCAAGAAAGCCTGGCTAAGGGTGCAGGGATACCCAGGGGCACCCCACCTGCTCAGAGGAGAAGGGAAAGGAAGATGGGAGAAGGATTGTGGGAGGGATGACTTGGAGGAAGCAGTGAGTGGGATGTAAAGTGAATAAGGGAAAAACTTTTTAATGAAAAGAGAAAATCTGGCCAGGCAGTGGTGGCGCATGCCTATAATCCCAGCACTTGGGAGGCAGAGGCAGGTGGATTTCTGAGTTCGAGGCCAGCCTGGTCTACAGAGTGAGTTCCAGGACAGCCAGGGCTAAACAGAGAAACCCTGTCCCGAAAAACCAAAAAAAAAAAAAAAAAAAAAAAAAAGAAAAGAAAAGAAAAGAGAAAAGAGAAAGTCTGGCTAGATAACGAGCAGAGGCGTGCCTGCAATGCAGCAAGACTGAGTGCTCACACCAGAGTCAAACCCTGAAACCCAAAAACGAAGAGGAAATCTTAGAAGGAACAGAGAGGGAAAACTTCTTATCAAAAGGCACACAAACCAAAAAAAAAAAAAAAAAAAGCAATAAGAAGACATCTTTAAACCTGCTTCAAGAGCACACCAACTCAGAAGTCTGTATCTATTTTTAATTGCTATCAGAGATAAGTGAACATCTAAAGCTAGAGTCAGAAAACATAGCCATCAAGTCCAACCCCTGGCCTGTTTTAGTTTAAAAAATTACCAAGTGAACAACTGGTTGTTTCCTCCCTATGAAAGAATCAAAGCCAGGGAGTGTTCTCTCTCACCACACCCAAATGTGGTAGAATTCTTAGCCAGCACAGCCAAGCAAGAAAGACATCAAAGACATCTGTATTGGAAAAGGAAACTATTTCTATTCACAAAGCACGTGATTCTCTTTGTAAAGACTCTGAATCGATCTACCAACAAGTCTGCTGCAATATACAAGAAGTAATTTCAACAAGCCCACTGAATATAAACTCAGGATACCAAAATAAACCACATTTATATAGTGACTGAAACTCCTAAAACTAAATACTTAAGGCATAAGCATGACAAAACCTCATATACAAAACCATTTTTCCTAAAATCTATAAAACATTCGTATGATAGAAACCAAAGACCAATGACTGGTTACTTGTGGGTTGTAAGACTCAAGTATTATAAAATGTCAATCAATTTACAGATCACCTGCAACCCCAGGGGAAGTTTTAAAGATATTGACAAGCTGATTCTACTATTCGCATAGAAAGGCAAAGCCACTAAAGAAGCCATGACAATCATGAAAAAGAACAACACTGGTGAACTATACTACCCACTTTCAAATGGTGCTAACAAAATGTAATAGAGTTGAGTCGGGGTAATATTTACACATAGTAGACAGAATAGAACAGACAGTCCCAGAGTCAATTTTTATATTTATGACATTTTATTTAATTGTATTTAATATTTAAAATTATATATAAAAAAGTATACTTTAATCATTACATTGATCTTTGTTTGTTTACTCGTTTTTATTTATTTGAAGGTCTAAGAACAACTTGATGACATCACAAGGTACCAAGACAGTGCCAGGGATCAAACTTAGCCATCTGGCTAGGCAGCAAGTACACTTACATGTCAAGCCATATGTCTGGTCCCTGGTTGATTTTCTTTTGAAATAACCAAGAAAATTGAGTTGGGAAATGTTGGTCTTTTTAACAACTTGTGCTAAAATAAATTGGGTTTATATATGCCCAAAAAGCCTTTGGTTCATATTCACACCGAATTCAAAACTTAACTCAGGCTAAATCATAGACCTAAGTGCAAAACATTAAATATATGAAATTTTAAAAAGAAAACATGGACATTTTAAGACTTTAAACACATCAGAAAAATTTTATATACGTTCTTAGTAAAAGGATTACTTTTCCTATGGGGGAAAAATGGTTCTTTAAAATACAGAGACGGCTACAGTTGTCTGAAGCACCAAAATGTATTTTCTCACTATTTAAATAGTGAGCCCTGAGCATGAACGAGCACATCTGTAATGTAGTCATACTCCCTCTGTCTCTGCCACCCAAACTAAACAACTCTGGAATGAAATGATAACAGGAATGGCCCTGATTTCCCTTCACTCATGGTTCTTCGCTCATGGGTCTTCACTCATTTCTCATCACCTGGTATGTTTTGCAAGTCACTATAGGAACAAGGTAAGATATAACAAAGAAACTCTTTTTAAAAATAAATAAAAGCTAGGGGTTGTGGAGATTGCTCTGTCAGGAAAAAGCTTGCCATTCAAGCATGAGGGCCTGAGTTCAAATCCCAGAATCAACACAAAACAGCCAGCTGCAGTGCTGTGCTGTGCACATGCAATCCCAGGGCTGGGGAGAGAGAGACAGACAAGCAGATCCCTGGGGCTTCCTGTTTAGCCAAACTAGCAAGCCCCAGGCCAGCAAGAAAGCCTGTTTCAAACAAACACGATGAAGTGTGCTTTCTCCTGAGGCTGTCCTCTGGCACACACTTGTACACATGTGTGTGTGCATGCACACATACACACACGCATACACACAAATGTACATAAAAGCACACATACACATTAAAAGAAAAATTAAATGTTCTAAGTAATTAATTTAATATTTAATCCACCCCTAGGCAAACGTTTGTTCTTTTTTACATACCAAACCATACCTACTCACTCAGGCAACAATTCACTGCAGTAAATAAGAAAACACCAGAGGGTAGTGGCACATGCCTTTAAGTCCAGTACTTGGGAGGCAGAGACAGGCGGATTTCTGAGTTTGAAGCCAGCCTGGTCTACAGAGTGAGTTCCAAGACAGCCAAGACTACATAGAGAAACCCTGTCTCAAAAAAAAAAAAAAAACAGAGAGAGAGAGAGAGAGAGAGAGAGAGAGAGAGAGAGAGAGAGAACTTCCAGGATTGTGGCCAGGTGTGTCAGTGACATCCTCAACCTGGCTCAGTGTTGTCTAAAACATGGATATGTCTCCTCCTGGGGGACTGTACGTTCCATAAGAACAATGACTTTCTCATTTTTAAGGATTTTGGATTTCCCGGACTTTAAACAGTGGCACACAGTAGGGGCTTAGTGCTTCTTTATGGAAAGGATACTGGCCCCAGGATTGAATCATTACTTCTGCACAGTGATCCTGACAATAATAGTTAAATGAGCTGGCCTTTCCCACCTACTTTCTCTAGGATTTCGGATCACTTGTCCTTCCAACTTCTGGTCTAACTAGGTACTAAGGAGAAAGGATTATGGGAAGTTGCATGTCAGATTCCACAACAGAACACCAAATGTCCACTAGTGTCCACCATGTCCAATGGAAACAAAGAGCATCATTCACCCAGCACTTCAATGAAAACAGGCTAAATAATTCAAAGCAGCACTTAACCCGGTCGGTCCCTAACCCAGTCCCTAAAAGTCACCCCCTGAGTTCAGTATCCAGAAACCTGTTCGCCAAGCCCCGGCCTGTTAGTTAGAAAGCAGGTAACAATGCTGAAACCGAGCCATGGCTTTGAGCAAAGGAGTGCTCTCAGAAGGACTGAGAAGGCCCTGGGCTAAGGTGGGTCCTTAGAGGAAGACCACAGACATCTGTGGGATTTCAACTACCCATGGCCCCTCCTGGAACTCTTCCAAGCCATTACTGCTCTGTAAATGACAAGGATACATAGGAAACTGTCGCTCATTCCAGGTTTTGTGTGTAAGTTGTCCAACAAATGACACCACACTGGGGTCCCAATGAAGGGTGCCCCTATCTTTCCTGCTATGCCATACCCAGTTCTTTCCTCCCCTCCGCCCCCAGCCCTGACCCATACTTTTCCTACTGAACCCAACTCTGGATTTGCAGGAGGCATGACTGAGTGCCCACCCTCACCTTGGACCTTGCTTGCAGATTTCCAATTGTACAAGACGCAGAGCTCAGGGAAGATGAGCCCCAACCACAGCTCAGAAGAATATCTGGCAAAAGTGATCACAACCCTAAAGCTGCTGCTAAAGGTTGGTCTAGGGGGAGGCTGCCCATTCCAGCCAAGGGCACATGGCCAATGACAAGACCTGTAAGAAACATTAGATGTTCTTATTATCTAAAGGAGGACAGAAGTGAGCCCTGTCCTTTCTTCTGCTATGAATGCAAAGAAGGCAATGGAATTGACAATAGGATTCCCCATGAAAATCAAGGAAAGTTAAAGAAATTTCTAGAAGGCAACCTAGAGCTGTAAACTCCTCCTCCCCTTTCCCCTCCCCCAGACATCCTGGGGGAAAAGGTAATGTGACCTAACTAAAGCGCATACGTTAACATGTGACCTTTCAGACACCCTACTCTGTGACAATGACTCACTGATATACTGCTCTACAACCTGCTCATCTCCATTTAGAGCTAAGGCCCACTATCCTAGGGACACTTCACATGGTCCTGTGTCCCCAGTGAGACAACCTCCAACACAGCTATCCTCACATACATCTTTCCTCGGAGCATCCACCCTCACTCTTGGCAGAGGCTCTGGCATACGCTGGGCATTGACCAAATGTGGAATGACTGAATGAATTAAGCACTGAATAAAAGCTGGTAGGCTGGGCATTCAGGTTGTCCACACTGAGCAAGGCCTCCTTGAGGTGTCCTCAAGAAAAAGCAGTCACGGTGCGACACACAGTCCTATTTTTTTGTCTGCCTAGAATGGAAACTGGTTCTTGAGAGCTGGCTTTTAAAGCGCCTATGCTTGAGTGAGACCGGGCTGTCCATCCCAGTAGCTGAGTTAGTCTTCCACAGTGCTGGTGGTATCTGGGTAATACAGATCCACTCCTCTTAGGGAAACCCACTCTTGATCTGCTGAGATGGCTTGAACTTACTTTGGTCCAGTGCACCAGGAAGATCTGGAGAAGGGTAGAATAATGGAAGAGATCTCCATCTCTCTCTCCTTTACTCCTATTTCCTTCAGTGGTAAGCCCCTGAGGAGAGAACTTGTCCTGGGAGCTCATAGGAGTGACAAGATCTAGCTACACAGGAAACTGCAACCCTCAGACTTTTCCTTTGGAGGACTCAGCCAATTCCTTCATTGCGTAAGTCACCAAACCCAAAACCCTAAGAACAGAATTCTGACAGTTCTTAGTAGCAGGGACAGGTTAATTATCCCCTTCTACAAGGGGGACACGTGCACTGACCATCTTGATCTTAGCAGCTAGGAACAGCCCCGCCCCACCCACCCACCTTGCCACTACAGTCAGCACATCAGAAGGGTGCCCACAACCCTCCCAGGCACACAGACACTACCACTTTGCCCCCAACCCCCAGGTGTCTTCTATCCTGAAAGATGGAGGGACCTCTGGAGACAAGAAGTGCAGAATACTTTACCACCTGGGGACTAAATCAGGAGGAAAAACCCTCAAGCATCATTCTAGGTACTTCGTGGGCATCAAATAATTTAAGGGCATCTGATGATTATAACACCCATATTATCTTTTAGGAAACGGGCTCAGAGAAGTTAAGGAGCTTGCTCAAGGTCACAGAGCTAATAAGTGAACTGAAATTTAAATACCATTCTAAACCACTCTTCCCACTTCATCACTCCGATCGCCAGGCACCGGGAAGTGGGCAGCACCCCTTCACCCCACAACACCCTCGGGCACACAAGAACCGCGCGGACTTGTACATGCTCCCTGGAGTACCCCGCCGACCCCGCTTTACCGAAGCCTTCGTAACTAAACTAACCAACGTGCTAGTTAGTGATTTAACAACAAAGTCAAGCGCCAGGCAGGAGAGACGGCGGAGAGCCGCAGAGGGAAGGGCGGGAGCTGGCTCACACTTGACTGTGCGGTCTGGCCCCAGCCTCAGCCGTGGCCTCTAGCCCCGGAGTCACCCCCTATGGCGCCCGCTGGGCTCCCCCATCCAGATGTGGGCAGCTGCGCTCCCCCGCGCCTCGGAGAGTCCCCGTGCTCCGCGGGGCGTTTCGCAGTGCTCGCCGCAGCCGCACGCCCCTCCCAGCCCCTGCTCTGCGGGCTCTGCACGCGGCCACCCCGCAGAGCTCTCCCGGCTCACCTGCGGGGACGCGGCCGGCCGGCTCCCGACGCCTCGCTCGGCTCCCGGCCTGGGCTCCAGGCACCCGCTCCGGGCTGGCGTTGGCTGTGGCCGCGCGGGGCGGGGCGCGGCTCCTCCCCGCCCCGAGCCACCTGGGGCGCCCGGGAGAGGCGGGCCGACAGGTGAGCGCCCGCACGCGGGGGAGCCGCCCGGGTGACCGCTTGGGGACACCGCCTGGGTTCTGTGCCCGGTGGCACCAAGCCCAGTGAACGCGAGTAGGTCGCTTAAGGCACCCGAGCAGGAAGAGCTGTTCCCACCTAGACTGGCCGGCTGGGAAAAGAGCGCAGACCCCGCGCGGAGCAGCTAGAGGGACACTGCAGCCCTCACAGAGTGGGGTGCAAGAGTCACTCCGGGGTGCAAACGGTGAGGCAAAGAGTGCAACTGACTTGAGAAACAGAACTCGGGCCTTTTAGACAGTTCGGTCGTGCCCCTTCCATGCTTCACCTACCCCTCAAGCGACTGCTCTCCCTCTTTTAGCTCTCCCTCTTTTAGTAAGAGAATTCCCAATTGCTATGTCCAGGGCAACTCTGGATTGTAAATCCAACCTAGCTTCTCTGCAGACAAATTCCCCAAAGCTTTATACAAAGCCAGGGCAGCCCAGGGCTCTGTGAATAGCAAAAGAATGCCAAAGTATGGTCCCCAGGTCAGGCTCTGGTGTTACTCTGTGTTGTCATTGAAAAGCAAGCTTCCTGGCTTTCAGGCCCTTTTTTTTTTTTTTTTTTTTTTACCACTTTCCTTCCTAAGGCCTTCATGAGACAGCAGGTTTGCAGACCTGCACTCTCAGGATGCCTGTGTAAGTGGTCAGGCACATTTCTAACTTAGAAAGAGGCCACGCAGAGAGAAATTCACAGACTAGGATCGCTTCTCTGTCAGGCTTGCACCCGTGCGAACCAACCCAGAGGTTGGACAGCTGACCCAGGATGCAGCAGAATTGAATCTGAAGCCCAGCCTGTCCATCTCCAAAGAGAGCATGTCGGCTTGGAGGCCTGAGGTGCTTGGCTCAGATGCAGATCTCCTGTAGAAACTAGGCATGGGGTGTCCACTACAGAGACTTCTACCTATAAGCTCTGCAGGCCAAGGGACACCTAAGCCACAGGCATTAGTGGAGGTCCCTCGCAGATTCTAAAAGAGGAATATTTTTAAATGTTTCCACTTAACAGACGACCTTAGCACACATGCAAAGGGCTATGTGGTATAGCTGGTTCCCCACTGGTTTCATTTATGGACTCACAGAGAAAAACCTACCCAAATCTGCTATGTACAGCTTTCAAGATGTACAGAGCCTGTGCTTCCAAAAACGCCTTCAGGGCCCTGCCATGGCTGCATACTAAATCTTCAAGGCAAAAGTTGAAGGTACTCTGCCAAGGTGATGTCAGGGACAAGTGAACTCCTCTATCTCTCCCCCTGACCACAGGTCCAACACTGTCAAGGCCTGGGCCCCTCTTTCATCCATGGATCAGACGTAAGGACGTGTTTAAGATCTGGTACTCCCTGGCAGGCCTGATCACACTAGACAGTCCATCCTGGAAAAGAGTTACAGAGGATGCCGCACCTGGGTGTGCCTAGCCACAGCTGCGACTCCCCTGTGGCAGGTACGGAGGCTGGTGTCCCAGGTTGGAGCTGTGGCAGGGCCTGCCTTATGGGTCACCGCTCCAGGTCCCACCCAGGAGAAGCAGGCCCAGCCCTCCTGATGTTTTGGTTTCAGTCAGTGGAGCATGTGATTTAAGATCCTCTGTCCTGGCTCTTCCCTACTTTCTTTTCTTTTCTATTAGTTTCAGTGTATCTGGATTTATGTGGAGGTCCTTGATCCACTTGGACTTGAGCTTTGTACAAGGAGAAAGGAATGGATCAATTTGCATTCTTCGACATGCTAACCGCCAGTTGAACCAGCACCATTTGCTGAAAATGTTGTCTTTTTTCCACTGGATGGTTTTAGCTCCTTTGTCAAAGATCAAGTGACCATAGGTGTGTGGGTTCGTTTATGGGTGAGTTCTATTCCATCGATCCACCTGCCTCTCACTGTACCAGTACCATGCAGTTTTTATCACAATTGCTCTGTAGTACAGCTTAAGGTCTGGGATGGCCACCAGAGGTTCTTTTATTGTTGAGAATAGTTTTTGCTATCCTAGGTTTTTTGTTATTCCAGATGAATTTGCAAGTTGCTCTTTCCAAGTCTGTGAAGAATTGAGTTGGAATTTTAATGGGGATTGCACTGAATCTGTAGATTGCTTTCAGTAAGATGGCCATTTTTATTATATTATTTTGGACACAAGGGAAATTTTCCTGAAGAGAACAACAATAGCTTATGCTCTAAGATCAAGAATTGACAAATGGGACCTCATAAAATTACAAAGCTTCTGTAAGGCAAAGGACACTATCGATAGGACAAAACGGCAACCAACAGATTATGAAAAATTCTTTACCAATTCTATATCTGATAGAGGGCTAATATACAATAGATACAAAGAACTCAAAAAGTTAGACTCCAGAGACCCAAATAACCTTATTTAAAAATGGGGTACAGAGCTAAACAAAAAATTCTCAACTGAGGAATACCGAATGGCTGAGAAGCACCTAAAGAAATGATCAACATCCTCAGTCATCAGGAAAATGCAAATCAAAACCACCCGGAGATTCCACCTCACACCAGTCAGAATGGCTAGGATAAAAAACTCAGGTGACAGCAGATGCTAGAGAGGATGTGGAGAAAGAGGAACACTCCTTTATTGCTGGTGGGACTGCAAGCTGGTACAACCACTCTGGAAATCAGTTTAAGTGGTTCCTCAGGAAATTGGACTTAGTACTACCAAAGGACCCAGCAATACCTGGACATATACCCAGAAGATGCTCCAACATGTAATAAGGACACATGCTCCACTATGTTCATAGCAGCCTTATTCATAATAGCCAGAAACTGGAAACAACCCAGATATCCCTCAACAGAGGAATGGATACAGAAAATGTGATATATCTACACAATAGAGTACTACTCAGCTATTAAAAACAATGAATTTATGTAATTCTTAGGGAAATGGAAGGATCTGGAGACTATCATCCTGAGTGAGGTAACCCAATCACAAAAGAACACACATGGTATGCACTCTGATAAGTGGATATTAGCCCAGAAGATCAGAATACACAACGTACAATCCACAAACCACAAGAAACTCAAGAAGAAGGAAGACTAAAGTGTGGATTCGTTCCTTCTTAAAAGGGGGAACAAAATACCCATGGAAGGAGTTGCAGAGACAAAGTATGGAGCAGAGACTGAAGGAAGGACAATCCAGAGACTGCTCCACCTGGGAATCCTTCCCATATTCAATCATCAAATCCAGACACTATTGTGGATGCTGGCATGTGCTGGCTGACAGAAGCCTGATATAGCTGTCTCCTGAGAGGCTCTGACAGTACCCTACTAATACAGAAGTAGAGGCTCACAATCATCCATTGGATGAGCACAGGGTCCCCAATGTAGGAGCTAGAGAAAGAACTCAAGGAGCTGAAGGGTTTGCAGCCCCTTAGGAGGAACAACAATATGAACTAACTAGTACCCTCAGAGCTCCCAGGGACTAATCCATCAACCATTGAGTACATAGGGTGGGACAAATGGCTCCAGCAGCGTATGTATAGCAGAGGATGGCCTAATCGGTCATCAATGGGAGGAGAGGCCCTTGGTCCTGTGAAGGTTCTATGCCCCAGTGTAGAGGAATGCTAGGGCCAGGAATCAGGAGAAGGTGGGTTGGTGAGCAGGGGGAGAAGGAGGGAATAAGTTTTTTTTTTCCAGAGGGGAAAGCAGGAGAGGAGATAGCATATGACATGTAAATAAAGAAAATATCTAATAAAAAAAAGTAAAAAAGTTTAAAAAAAAAAAAGATCCTCTGTCATGTGTGTGATCATGGACAGGCTAGCCTTGTAAGTGATGGCACCTGGAGAGGCTGAAAACCTTCCAGAAAACACAATTTCTTCTCTAGAGCCTTGCCCTTCCCCTTCCCCTCCCTACCTGTACCATGTCTCTCCCTTTTTTTTTTTCACAAAATAATTTTAATACTTTGTGCCTAGGCTAGTAGCATCTCACACCGTGACATTCCTATACATACATAAGCATTTTATCTGAATACAAATGTTAAAAGTAAATTAACGTAAGCAATTGCCTCTACAGAAGTAAATAGACACGTATGTTACTTTTCTTGACTCATTTTTGCTGCATAGTAAATTGCAATTACATGTCAGTATCATGTTACTGATTGAGAAAACACTTTGAACTGTGAGGTATGGTAGCTCCCTGTAGGAGAGCGTAACATGTAAACCTGAATATTTTGAGTGATTTTTTTTTTTTTTTAGTTGCCATGAATGGGAAAGACAAAAGAATTATCCAGCACTCAAAACTCTAGAAACTTATTTTCCTAATAAAAGTAAATAAACTCCTTGAGAAATTCTCAGCTATTTCCTACTATTTCCTCATGGGAGTGTTGTTGAAGGGACAAAGCTACTGTAAATACTGAAGTAAAGCTATGCTGTAGGATTGTGGATTAAACCAGTTATTGAAAAAGATCCATCAGGCAACTGCTCATTTACTTTACATCAAGTTGGCAACCTAATATATACATCTCAACTTCATAATTCAAGATTGCACTTAAATACTTCTAATTTGAATTCCATACTAATTAAACAGTTAGGAACCTTATGTTTTATTACAAAGGACATGCTTAGCATTTTCCGACATTACTTCTAGACTCAGATTAAGTACAACCCTACACCCCTTCAAATTCTGCTCTACAAGTGGTTGAAAGTTTGTAGCAAAGTCATCACACTTGAACATTCCTACCACAGAGTTGGTACAACATCGAACAGACAAGAAACTAACATGAATCAGTTAAATTAGGAGAAGACTCCCTTCTCCACCCCAGTTTCCAGGAGCTGTCTCAAACTTTCAACCATGTCTCTCTTTCGTTTGGTCTGGGACACACAACACACACACACACACACACACACACACACACACACGGTTTTCTTTATTATTGAGACTTTTGTACACCTACCTATACAGTGAATCACAATCATAGTCACCCAATTCCCCCAAGTTCTCCCCCCAGTGTTGCCCAATGACTTCATGTGTTTTCTTTTCTCTTCTTTTATAACCCACTAAACCCAATTGGTGTTACCCTTGTGTGTATGGGTGTGGGGTTACACTCTGGAGCACGGGAAATCTACCAGTGACCACACATTTTAAAACAAAAGAATACTTCTCCCTTCTCAGAATCCAAGAGCTCCTCAGTAAGGAATGGAGTTGGGAGAGCACTTCTCGTGTCTGTTTTGGCTGGATTAACCTTGTGTAGGGTTTATGCAGGTAACCACAGCTGGTGTGAGTTCATGAGCGCAGTAGCTAGGTCAAGGCTGGAAGTTTGCATCACATGGTGCTCTGCCCCAGCCTATGGCTCTTAGAGTCCCTTCTCTTACCCAAGCCAGGGAGGAGGGTGTAGAGGACGATGTCCCACTTAGACTCTGCCTCTTATTCTCAGCATCTTGACCAGTTAAGCATATTTCTATTATTATTATTATTATTATTATTATTATTATTATTATTATTATTATATGTTACTTTATGTATGCATCAGTGCTCTGTCTGCACGTAGGCCTCCCTGCCAAGAGAGGACATCAGATTCCATTATAGATGTTTAGGAGCTCCCATTGGGAATTGAACTCAGATCTGGCAAAGCAGCCAGCCACTTTGGTTAACCATGTCTCCTGACCATATGTTACTTCATAGGATGTTTCTTCTGCTTGGAAAATATGAAACCCCCAAACAAGACAATATTTCTGCTGGAAACCCTCTGCTGAAAGGTAGTTTGTAGGGTCTGAAGGTCTGGTGTTGCTGTGAAGGTGGGGGAAAGAAGGCCTAGGGAGTGTGTGTGCGTTTTGCAGAAGGTTCAGTAAATGGGGCTGTCTTAGTTAGGGCTTCATTGCTGTGAAGAGACACCATGACCAAGGCAAGTCTTATAAAGGCAAACATTTCATTTCAAGCACTGGCTTACAGGTTCAGAGGTTCATTCAATTATCATCACGGTGGGAAGCATGGCAGCGTCTAAACAGATACGGTACTGGAAGAGCTGAGAGTTCTACATCTTGATCTGAGGTCAGCCGGGAGGAGACAATGTCTTCAGCAGGCAGAGAAAGAGGCTTCTCTTCCACACAGGTAGGAGCTTGAGTACAGAAGCCTCAAAGCCCACCCCCACAGTGACACACATCCTCCAACAAGGCCACACCCAATCCAACATTGCCACACCTTCTAATAGTACCGCTTTTCATGGGCCGAGCATATTAAATCCACCACACGGGCCCTAGCCACACTGCCATGGTTCTGGCTGCCAGAGCAGAAGCCCACTTGTGTCTACTAGACATTAAAGATCTAGAGAAAAGGACAAAACCACTGAAGGGCTTGTGAAGATTCTAGGATGAGGCAGGTACACATTGCTCTATTCGCTATTATTCTTTCTGGTGCCTAGGAAAGTTATGTTGAACTCCATTTTTTCCTCAATGTCTGGTTCTCTGATGGAATAATAAGAGAGGAACTGAGGGTGGGAGATGGCTCCATCTGTAAAATGTTTGCTGCATCAGCTTGAAGACTTGAACTCAGATCCCCAGCAACCAGGGATCTGACCTCATAGCATTGGGTCTGTAATGCCAAGGCTAAGGTAGGAGGCTGGAAAAACAGAGGCAGGAGGATTCTGGCCTAATAAGTGAGCTCCAGGTTTAGTGAAAGACTCTATCACTAAAAATAAAATAAGGTGGATATTAACTGATGGAAATACCCAACAGAGACTACTGGCCTAGGCACACAGCACGCATGCACATGAGCCTCCTCTCAACATGAACATGTATACACATACACTACGCGCAATGAAGTATGGATAGACAGAGACAATATCAAATAGGAACAGAATCTTTTTAAAGTGAGCCCTAGGATACATTTACCTCTTAGATTCATGTATATATTACTTTGTCATGTCTATGTACTTTTTGTTCATTTGTTTGTTTGGGTTTTAGTTGAGACAAAGTCCCTCGGTATAGCTTTAGCTACCCTGGAACTCTCTATGTAAACCAGGCTGGTCCAGAACTGACAGAGATCAACCAGCCTCAGCCTCCCAAGTTAACGGTGTGTGCACCAATCACACTCTGCTCTTGGTACATTTTTTTTTTTTAATTTGTAGAATTCTGGGAACTGAGAAGCCACTGAGTTAATTATAGTTAACATGGGAGGAGCACAGAGAAATAGCCAGAAAGATTCAGAACAGAAAGAGGCAAGAGTCTTGGATTTAGCTTCCATGGCTGTGGATCAGAGCATTTGAGTTTGAGTGAGAAGTTGGGAGATGGAAAACAGAATGATAAGTAACGCTAAAGGGAGTGACTATTTTGTGGCAGGCACTGTCCTAAATGTTTAGTCTTAACCTGGAACCCTAGACCCTACAAATGGATTCAGTGTGTTGAACTTATCCCCACCCCCCACTTTTCAATCCTTCTCTGAATTACATTTAGCATCCCTATTGGAAGAGTGGAAACTCTTCATGTGACAAGTCTATGAAAGGTGACACATGGTACACTCTGAGGATAAGTCAACACTGACGCAAGATTTCAGGGGAGAGGAGGAGTTGTATGGTCCCCACCACCTGGAGCACTGCTTTCTTTGCATGCTTGGTCTGACCTGAGAACTGATCAGGCAGACACAGCAGGAGTGATTATCAAAGCAACCTTCCCAGGGCTCCTGGGAATGTCAGCTTCAGAGGGATCAGAAGAAAAATTAAAATCCAGAACCCTCTTTACTGATTGTGAAACTCAACACGTGTATCAAGGACAGCCAAGGATTGTGCCTTTCTTAAGATTTTTGATGTTCGTCAGAGTCCTGATGTAGCAAAAATAAAAAGTTGAAGTCACCTTCCCGTAGTGTTTTGGGCACACATCTCACGTACTAGGGCAGCATGCAGAATTTTCAAGGTGACATACTGCAGCTCTGTACCCTTGAGGAGACTTTAAAAAGATGAGGATGCCCCCCCCCCAAAGGCTGAACTGCAAACCAGCGTTTCCATATCTTTCCAACTGTCTGCCAGAGTGAATTTGCTGAGCTGGCTAAAAGTCCAGTGGCAGGGCCCATCCTCACTTTTACCTAAATTCAGAGCAGCACCTAAGCATAAACTGCCCATCCAGGGTCTGCTCATAGAACTCCCAGCTAGAAGAATATTCAAATGTCTTTCGGGGTTTTACTTGTCTTCTTTTGAGGTACCACCAGTCAAACCCCAAGGCTCATGGGTGCACTCTCCCACAGAGCTGCACCACTAGCTCCCTGCCTGGTGTTCCTCAGCCCAGGAATCAGTTCTTGAGCACTCCGATTTATATTACTTTGGAAGGCAACCCAAACATTCCCCTTAATGGCGTGGATAGAGGACAGACTGTTTTCCAAACTAGTGTGGGGGGAAACTTTTTGTGTTAAAAAACGGTTCTATAGCCGGGTTGTGGTGGCTCATGCCTTTAATCCCAGCACTTGGGAGGCAGAGGCAGGCGGATTTCTGAGTTTGAGGCCAGCCTGGTCTACAGAGTGAGTTCCAGGGCAGCCAGTGCTACACAGAGAAACCCTGTCTTGAAAAAAAAAAATCAGTTCTATAAGTTACTTCTAATATTTCAGCTAGACTCTTCTTTGGGGGCCTTCACAGCTAGCTCCTTCAGCTACAGAAGTCTTCCCCGAACCATATTTTCCTCACAGCACTGGAACATTCTAAATTGTTTTACGGAGTGCTGCTCCCTGGTTTGCAATCTACTCTGAGAAAATGAATGCTTTGTCTTACTTCCTACCATTCCCCAGTTCTACCGAATACAAGGGAGGCACTGGCCCTAATGTGCTTTCGGTTGCTGTGATAAATACCATGACCAAAGCAACTCGGCGAGGTCATTAGTGCATTTGTTTCAGTTTATAGTTCCAAGGAACAGTTCATCACTGAGGGAAGTCAAGGCAGGGACTAAAGCAGAGACTATGAAGGAACGTTGCCCACTAGCTTCCTCTCATGGCTTGCTCAGTTGGCTTTCTTATACAATCCAGCACACCCGCCCAGGGATGGTACTTCCAGACACCACCAGTGATCTGAGCCCTCCTATCTTAGTCCTTAGTCAATAAGTTCGAGGCCAGCCTGGGCTACAAAGTGAGCTCCAGGACAGCCAGGGCTATACAGAGAAACCCTGTCTCAAAAATCCAAAAAAAAAAAAAAAAAAAAAAATGCCCCCCAAACATCATATCCACAGGCCAATCTGATGGAGACACTTTCTCAACCAAGACTCCTCTGGCCCAGTTGTTTAGCTTTGTGTCGTTGACCAAAACCAACCAGCACTGTGTTCAGATGTTTGTGGAAAGAATAAATAAGTGCTCGCAGTTTTGCAACTTTCTAAAGTTCACCACATGTGGAACTTCCCTGCTCTTATGTGAGGTGGCTTGAATCTGAGGCTATGTTCTGATCTGAGAGGGAAGCAGGGTTTGAACTCAGGTTCTTCTAATCCCAAGCAGCCAAGTGGCCTCGTGAAACTCAAGAATGTGGACTCTCCCACCCATCCCACCACTTCCTGTTTCTGCCTTTGGGCAGCTCACTCTATGCTCTTCGCCCCAGTTCCCTGGAAAGGATTCCAAGATACAGCAGTGTAACACTTTCAACTATTGAGCCAGCCTTGGTGTGAGAACTTTGCCACGAGGAGCTCACGACTGAAACATTTGACTCACAAAGGGAGGGGAGAAGCTACTGGAAAGCTACTCTTTAAACCATCTAGACACTGCTCTTAGTCCTAGGATCCCTGCTCCATAGTACACACTCAACAAATGACCACAGCAAGGTCAATTCACAGCATGGATGTCAATCTTGATAGGACTGTCATGTCATGTCAGAAAAGCTTCCAATGCTTGGGTGCTTTCTGGTATGCAACCAAAGCTTTGATCTTGCTGTGCCAAGGGTTCATACAAGACAGACTGTACTGGCTGGTTTTCTGTGCCAACTTGATCAGGCTGGAGTTATCACAGAGAAGGGAGTTTCAGTTGGGGAAGTGCAAGGGAGTTTCAGTTGGGGAAGTGCCTCCATGAGATCCAGCTGTGGGGCATTTTCTCAATTAGTGATCAAGGGAGTAGAGCCCCTTGTGGGTAGTGCCATCCCTGGGCTAGAAGTCTTGGGTTCTATAAGAGAGCAGGCTGAGCAAGCCAGGAGAAGCAAGCTAGTAAAGAACATCACTCCATGGCCTCTGCATCAGCTCCTGCTTCCTGACCTGCTTGAGTTCCTGTTCTGACTTCCTCTGATGATCAACAGCAATGTGGAAGTGTAAGCTGAATAAACCCTTCCCCCCC